>PVIJ01014928.1:0-38542 GCA_004024925.1 Scalopus aquaticus
GTGGTGAGAGGCTTCACCAGAGACAGAGTGGGGAGCAGAACAGGCAGATCAGAAATACACTGCTGAGGGGAGCAGCGGGCGAGGCAGGAGAGGTCTGCCGCACCATGTGGGATTCTCCCCGGCCGGGCGTCGAACTCGCATCGCTGCTGCCGACAGCTCCACAGCCCAGCGCTCAACCGCTGCGCCACCAGGGAGGCCCCTTGTTTTTTATTTTTAAAGATTTATTTATTTATGCATACAAGCTGGGGTGCAGGCCAGAGAGAGGTGTAGGGCGGTGAAAGGGTTCACCAGAGACAGAGCAAGGAGCAGAACAGGCAGATCCACTGAAATACACTGCTGAGGGCAGCAGCAGTCAAGGCAGGAGAGATCTGCTGCGCCATGTGGGAATCTCCCCAGCTGGGCATCGAACTCGCGCCGCAGTGCCAACAGCTCCACAGCGCTGCGCTTAACCCATTGCGCCACCAGGGAGGCCCTCTTTTAGAATTTGTATATAAGCATTTCTCTAAAGTATATAGTCCACAAAAGTTCAAAAAAAGACTAAACTTGTAAGCCAACCATAGATCTGAGACATACAGCAAAGGAGACGGAGCGGGTGAGTCAAACCAAGGGAAGGTAGAGCACAAGGGACTGTGGTGATGGTTCACGGGTGATGTGGTGGTGGGAGAAGTATGGGGACTACACCCCAGAGGAGAAATCAAGTACCATCCAAAAATGAACGATGTTAAGAAAATAAAGAAATAATAAAGTATTTGTTCAGGAATAGAACTGCTATCTCAAGAGAGATAGCATGAGGTAGCATAATATTGTTTTTATGGTAATTATTTCAATTTACACACAGCAGCAATGTGTACGAACTCTGGAATTCTTAATGTATTTATATAGATCACTTGGTATTATCCTATTTGCCAACCAAAGAGGTATAAAATATATCATTATTGCTTTACTTTGCATTTTCCCGATAAGTAAGGGGATTGAGTTTATTTTCATGTATTGATGAACTTTTTGTGTTTCTTCTTTAGTGAAATCCTGTTCTTATCCATGATCTATCTTTATTCTGAGTTTAGTCTTAGTTCATTTGGATGTTGTTTTTATATTCTGGATACTAATCCTTGGTTAGTTATGTACTTTTCAAATATCTTACCCTAGTTTGTAGTTTTTTTTTCTCTGCTTTCTTTATGGTATCTCCAAATAAACAGTTCCCACCTGACCCTTAAATGTATCAGTTTTATCAGCCTTGATTCATGGCTTGTAATTTGTTTATTTTTTATTGAAGTAACACTAGCTTACAACACTGTATGATTTAAGGGAGTAGGTTTATTAGTGTTCTTTTATTGGTAATACTTGATACATCAAAAAGAATACATGTCTCACAGTATATGCAATACATATTCAAGTAATGTATGTTACTTGTAGTGTATATACTTGTAATACAGATGTATGTTACCATACCACATCTACCACCGAATCACCCATAATCCTTCATAATAAACCACTGGGCTCCTCCCCTCTTTGTTCCCTACCTTCAGCCTCCCTTCCAGTAGACTCAAATCTGCATTTTCTATATGTTTGTTAGATATTTTAAAAAATTTATATTTTAATACCTGGTCCAGCACCTAACCTAGATTCAAGATCAGAATACATTTTGGTTGAAAAATGAATTTGTAAATAATATGGATAAGAAATACATACATACACACACACACACACACACACACACACACACACACATACACGGTGGGAAAATATTTCATTTTCCAACACATGTGGTTTTTAATTACTGGATCAAATTCTGCATATTGGGAACAAGAAAATCAGACAATACCTAAAACACATATGCTGGTTGTGGCCACACTATGCAGGCCAGTCCTCTACCCATATTCCCTGACCATTTCTATACATGCCAGGCATGACTTCCCATGGTTTACTTGAGTCTGTCTAGTCTGATCATGGGACATGTCATAAGTTAGAGAGCTACATCCCCTAGGATCAGTTCTCAGCAAGTGACTGATGAGAACTTGTGGATAAAATCTCTACCTCCCTCACATCAGCCATGCAGGTCTACACTGTTACCCTGAGTTTCCAGTAGTAACTCACCTGATAACACATTCTTTGTTGACTTTTTGTTCCTACTTCCTGGGACCCTGTGTTTCCTTGGGACCACCTCTGAAAGAAATTATTTGCTCTTGAATCCTTGTCTCAGGATCTACTGGTGCAATGAAAAATGTTGGAGTGCCAATTTTTGATTTAGTAACTTGAATGCTTGTGATATAGAATTTGATGAATGTATCTTTTTTGGGAAAAAAAATTCTTTCCATTACCCTGTGTTTGGGAAGGTAATATGGGGTGATGCAAATTGAGACAGTATCTACTTTAGGGATTAAGCATGTGAGTTTTAAAGTTAGTCTATCTGGGTTTGAATTATAGCTTTTTTATTACCTGCTGCTCTACCTCAATTTCCCTACTTATAAAATGGGAATAATAGTAATATCTCCCTCATGCACTAGTATGAGTATTAAATGGACTACAGTAAGCAATGTGCTAAAACTAATTTTTGGTTTATGGTGAATGCTCAATGAATATTAGAAATTAGTTGTAACATATTTTCCTGGCACTATTGAACACATAGCACATCCCTTGATGCATTTTAGAAGGATGAGATGGTTATGCATTTCTTGTCACTTTATATATGACATTGCCATTAGGCTCTGCTGAAATCTTAGGAAGTCTGTTCTAACCATTCAAAAATAATTTTTCAATTGTTTTTAGGAAAAAGTTCCAATCTCATGAGTGTTGAACTCTACTCTGAGATTATAATGGATCTCCTTTTAGTGCCTGGGGAGAAGGAAAAATGCCAAATGAAAACAGATTTCTCTGTAAATCTATACTTTTCATTTTCCTTTAACTCAGGAATATCTTAACTCTTATTTGCTGGGGGTTGCAGGGGGAGAAGAGGGAATTATATAAAGAAGGTTTTTGTCCCCAGGAATAACATTCCAGAAAGCTTGATTTTGTTAAATGGATAGAGTTGTAATTTGAATCTGTGTGGTTACCAAAGAAGGTGCTTCCATGAGCATTTTGTTCACTTATCTTTGATATTCTATCAGTAGATCTGACATGAGTTTCCTAAACTTTTCTCTTCCTGAGACTAATAATTGCAAAGAAGTTAGTATTTGGATGTCACCCATAACCTTTAATACCATGACTTCCTGTGTAGAAAATAAGCTTTATCAGGGACCCAGTTTTATAGAGTGAGTCTATGTTAACCAAGATATTTTTCTTGCATTTGAAACTATTTGAGACACTGCTTAGTTTAAAGGCAAGTGAACTGGATTTGAAGTTGGAAGATCTGGCAATGTCTGTCTGTCCCTTAACTAGACTTGTGACACAGGGGAGAGTTACCCTAATATTATAAACTTTGGTTTCCTCATCTGGGAGGTAGGGGAGAATAATGAAATTTAGTTCACAGAGTTGTGTTAATAGTTAAGTGGTATACAAAAATGGATTGGTCCTAAAGGAGGTTTTATTTTAATCCTGGATCTTTTAAGCTATACTATTTTTTTTGCTATGTCAGAATAATTTTATTTTTTTCCTTTATCTTCTCTATGATTTCAGAAACATAAAGATGTCCTTTCTTATGAATAATGATATAATCTCCTTATGTAGATCAGATAGCTATTTCGACTGACTTGACTTGGG
The DNA here is from genome assembly GCA_004024925.1 of Scalopus aquaticus. Taxonomy (NCBI): domain Eukaryota; kingdom Metazoa; phylum Chordata; class Mammalia; order Eulipotyphla; family Talpidae; genus Scalopus; species Scalopus aquaticus. Next base: position 3,697 of record PVIJ01014928.1, read on the forward strand.
TTCTTTTGTCAAAACATAAAGTAAAAGTTTATTGAGAACAAAGAATTTCTGAAAATTCTTGCTATTCCTAATCCAAAATAATATTTGTTTTTCAATATTATTTATTTATACAATTCAGTCAGTCAACACATGGTTATTGAGTCCTGGTTATGTGTTAATCGCTATATTAGGCACTGAAAAGTGGTTGAAAGAGTGATTTTTGTGTGTGACTACATGGTATCAATATCAAAAGAGAAAACTCTTAATTTCAACCTCACTTTTGCTAATCTAAATTACATCAAAGAATCTGACTTACAGAAATGACATTTAGCTAGAATTTCTTTTTTTTTGCGTCATCAAGACAGAACCAATTGCAAAAGATGGGCACAATGCAATATTTTTTCCTCAGTTATGTAAACAAAGACATACATACAAATAATGGGATATGGATTCCCTTACCAGATTCAGAAAAGAGCCAGTTTTAGTCTGTTCCTTATGTCAACATATTGTGAAAGATAATTGAAATTCCAGCAAGTGCCTATATTATTAACAGTGGAGTTGATGCCATTATAATCTTGTAAACATCCAGACAAATACAGCCAGATATATTGAAGAATGATTAAGTGTTGTAACCTACTGTAGTACTTAATAATGTTACCGTTTTGGTCCATTATTGGAATAGTGTATCTGCTTGGATTAATGTTTATAATGGTGCTTTACTGCTATTGTCTGCTTGTTTTTATCCTGATTTATGTGCTTAACAGACTAAATACAATTTACACTGGATTTTTTTAAGAAATGCAGTTTAGCAGAAGCACAAGTCCTTCTGCATAAACTTTGAATAAGTGAATTAAAGGTGTAAAAGACAATGGTTTTGACTCTTTAATTGTCTATAGCAAAAAAATATGTATTTTAAAAGGAAACACGGGTTCACAAGAAGATAAATAGACACAGAATCCAGAGGCCAGTTGCTGGCAGAATTTCTTAGTTTGATGTGACTCTCTCTTTGACAGTTCTCCTAAGGTAGGTTATTTTGGAGAAAACATATGTTTCCATTTTCTCTCCCTCTGCTTCCCTTTGAGTCCCCAGGCTCCACTAGGGTCACAGAAACATTAAGGCTTTTGTCACTGTGATTAATAGCTCTTAAGATCATCTTTAATTCACTCACTAATGACTGAGGGTCTTTCTGCTCTCCAAGTAATCGGGTGATGTATGAGCCGATAGCACACCTTGTGCCAGAGGTGAAAATCATTCAGGCAATGCAAATATTGTCACGGGAACAAATGTTTTCCCTGTTAATAAAAATTAATGAATTCTACCCAGAAGCTAGTTAAGGAAGCTGCGGTAACGCAGATCCAAGCACAAATAACTTCTTACTGCTAAGAATCACTTATGTCTCCTTTTCAGATATCGAAAAGGACAGTAATTGCTGCAGATTTCTACATTTCCATAAAAGATGAAACAACAGCAAACCGATTTAATTATAGGAATGCTTCATGTTGTTTCTGAATTCATTTTTGCAGGTTCTTCAGTGTATTTAGAATCATGAGCTTCGGCATCTTATTTGTTTTAACCTTGGTTAAACTGCAGGCTTCTAGCACTGCACTAGCTAATGAACACATTCCTTGCTTCATAGCCTGGTTAAAACCAAGAGTTATAGTGGTCAGGGTTTATAACTATAAAATGATGTAATGAAGTTTAAATTTGAAAAACTCCTTGTAACACATCATAAAAGATTGATGAAACAGACTGGAGATTAATAAGTAGTTTGAATATTTTTGAGAGCAAAAACAAGAAAAACACATTTGTTTTTATTGAACTCTTTAAAAATTAAACTATCTTCTTTCTTAAAAACTTGTCTCGCATCATTAAAGCCTCCCCCATAATATATCTACCTGAACCTTTAGTTCATTTTGAAAGACATTAAATGTACAGTATTGGGATAGGGTGTACCTACTTTCTGTGTATTGAAACTTGCTGTAGAGTGAGATCTTTGTCTTTTTGTTTCATTTTGATAGTCTATGATTCTTTCTTCTCATAACCAAAATCCATTGTCTCAATGGAATAAATATTTCTGAAATAGCTCCCAGTCCTTCGCCTATCATTTACATCTTAGAACACGAAAACAGTAAACTTTTGAAAGACATTATTTTACCTCTCCACAGTGCTTATCTACAAAGGAACATATTACTGAGGGGAAGAAAGCTCGACTTGTTACTATTATTTCTGGGAGGCACCCAAGGAGAGTAGTTAATTTGTTCTTCATCAATGCCAAGGACAAATTAAAAAGAAAAAACTAACCGAATTATGCATTTATATTTGCTTGCTTCTAAAGTATGCTTATTTTCCCCAGAATGTTCAAATGAAAACATCAAAATTTGATTGTATATGTTGGACATACAGTATCTAAGGTTCTATTCATCTGTTTTGAAAGGAACTGGATTTTTAAAATATTAAAGTTTACATGATATAGCTATTTAAATTATATATAACATATATAATTATTTAAATATACTGAATTTTACGAATATAAATGGAAACAAAATGAATAGTTAATTTTTGTCAACTGATTAATTGATTGATTTTAATTAATTTCAAATTAGTTGACTTGAAACTGAAGAATGGGTATAAATGAAAAGGCTATGCCTGTTGCTCTCTATTATTAAAAATAAACCTTTTTTTTAAAAAAAATTTAGGTGTTAGTCCTATATTTAACTTGGAAGGAGTATTTTTCTCTAGGTTGACACTTCTGTAGTCCTTGTATCACTGGCATTCAGATCATCTAGGGGGTCGCACCCCGTAGTCACAGAGAATCTTTGGGGATGGGGTCTGGGTATTTGTTTTTTAGCAAGCATGTTGGATGATTCACACACACAGGCTAAGAAATATTGACTCAAAATTATTGGGAGACACTTGATCATGACAACAACATTGGTAATAATTATATAGACTATTTTTTTCTCACTCACGTAAAATCCATTTTCTATAATTGGGTTTCACTGTTTCTATAAACTTTTATATCTTACTTTAGATTCCAAAAGAAAAATGTTGAGTTTACACAGCTTTAGTACATACCTGGTGGGTAAAGGGTTTGGGCAAGTGCAGACAACAAGGAAATCAAATATGAGCTTTTTCGCTCAGAGAAGTTCTAATCACATAGTAAACAGTTAGAATTTACACGGGTCTTTATTTAATTAAGCCTGAGAACCACTATTTAGTTGCAGCTGGAGCAGAATCTTGGCACAGAATCGAACAATCTAGTGTAGCCTTTCCCCTTTCCCCTTTTAACTGTGCTTGTGAGATTGTGTGTGTTTCTTTAAGAAGGTGCTGTGGCTCTTTAAGCACTGTTTGTCGTCTTTGATATAAGGGTCACCTCGCTGTGCACACATTTGAAAGTCCAATGGTAAAGAAAATGAATGAAATAGATGCATTGCTTACAGGACTTTTTAAGTCATTAGGAGTGAAAGAACTTATATCCATATAATGAAGTTTCATGTTTTAAAGTGCTTCTGGTCATTTTTAATAAAAAAGAGGGAGAGAGGAGAGGACAGGAGAGGAGAGGAGAGGGTGTGAGAATTTGACATCTGCTTTGCTGTTTCATAGAATTTTTTCCCCCAACCCCACATTTTCTTGTTAAGTAGGTTTTGGAGAGCATGCAAAACTAAATAAAATAAGACAACAAAAGGACAGTGACACCGTCATCATTATTTAAAACCAAAGCAGGACAGTTAAATAGAATCAATTCTAGTGCCTAAACCTTAGGCTACATGGAACTTGCAGACATATACAGGCCAGCTTAATACAGTGTGTAAAACAAACAAACAAATTGGAAGACATACAAGCAAATGAAAATTTCTGGTTTCTCTTGAAGAAGGAGGCTATCTAGCCACAGCTGGCTTGGTTTCTACCAGGCGACAGTCAGAAATAGCTGCATAACAGCTCCTTGAGATGAAGCATGACCACCCCAATCTCCAACTTTACTACCCCCTATTGCCTTACACCTCATTTCCTTTTATGCTTGACCCTTATAGGCATTTATATATGTAGGCACTAATCCATGCTAATGAACCCCGAATAGGGTAATCTGAAAATCTCAAAACCATGTGTATTTGGCTTTAGGATTTGTGGCAGACCAGTGTGCTTAATTGTATTTACCTTGGCAAATATTGAAATTAGTTTGTGCCACTTTGAGTTTAATCAGGTGAGTAAATCAGGAAATCTGTTTGGGAGTTACAAAGTGGAGAGGTCGACTTGAACTCAAAGTTTGAAATATGAACTTTTTTCCTTTTGGTGGTAGAGACCATTTTCTACTTCTGTATGGATCTTAGATGCTGTAATTCTGGGAGACACTGGCCTTGATAATGTTCTACTAGCCATGAACGTCAATAGGCAGTGCCAGCGTCAGAACACAGTCATTAAGACATCTATGCAAGGTATTACAAGCCTCTTAGTAACTGCAGGAAGTGCCTAGTATCTTGCGTAGGCCTGAGTGACACTGATGACAGATCCCTGCTACTCCCTTCCTACCCCTCCCACTTGAAGAAAGGCCGTAAGTTCAGATTCCCCCACCAACTAATGATTTGGGGTTTGGCTGACTCTGCTGTAAGTCCTTTGGTGTAGTCCAACCCTACTTCTTTCAGAGTGCAAATCTTATCTTTTTATTAGCAAACAGGATGACTTAGATATGACTTTATAGGTCACTTGCTGGAGCATAATTTAATATGACTCATTTCCCCTTATATGTAAAGACAGTGACTGCACCAGACAAGGGGAAAACCAAACCCAAAATGTTATTGGAAACTTGCACTAGAAAATGTGTAAAATTCTATTGGAGCCAAGGGATTTATTTAGAATGACTTGGCATTCTTTGCTTGGATGTCTAAATAGGCCTTGTGATACCATTTTTGGCCTCACTTTGAACCTAGTATAATAAAGAAGGAAATGAAAGCAAAGGTAAACTTAAAGTATTGTTTTACTCTAAATGCTTTCAGTAAAGGGTCTTGTTATCTAATGATTGGTACTAGATGGCTGGTATAAATCGTACAGTCCGTTCTTTGCACTCATGGCTAAAGGAGGCAAAGGCAAAGGAAATCAATTGGAACTAGCAGGTAACAAATGACCAGTCTTAGGCAAACAGAGCAGGTGGGGAAAAATAGACTTGAGGACAAAGATTACATGGAAACAGTGAGTGAGGACTTTTTCTTCTTTTTCAAAATCCAGTGCAATTATACAAAGTGACTAATTGACAACCATGAGAGACAGGACTGCTTCATCTGTCGCCACTATGGACTTAGAGCCTGGATGCTATGAGATTTTTAAGAGTCTACTAAAAATATATGAGATTTTGAAAAAAATTATTGGCTCCAAAATATGAATGCAAATGATGAAATGAAAATTAATAAATATGGCCAGGCCACTGCAATTCAATTTATCTAGAGTTGGGTTTGAATTATATTGCACATAGGATGTGGGCACATTTTAATTTCTGCTATAGTGAAGGATGCAGCTTCCAGAATTAGGTAGCGAGGACAGGCAAAAACCTTAAAATGACCCTTATGAAGGATCACATTTATAGCTATATCACATTTTCTGCCAGAGGCCATCCAGAATATTGGAAACAAGGATTTATTGAAAAACAAATTAGTTTTAGCTAGTTCTATGAATGGGATGGACTTAATGTTCAAAGTAGCATCTTGCTGGGACAGGCATCAATGGACTTTGTACTTCTGACTTCTCTAAGCTTGTGTCCTTCTTCATTACATTTGAAAGTTTATTTTTCCTTTGGGTTAGTGCCTCTTTAAAGTCTCCAAAGTATCTGTCAAGTATCTCTGAACTTTGAATTGCAAGAGAGACAGTGGTACACTTTGCAACATACAAACCACCGAAACTGTGCATTTCAATTTTTCCTCTCTTCTTGTTTTTGTGAATTTTCATGTGTACTATCTTGTTTGATCTTCACAGCGATCCAGTGATACAGAGAAGTGTTGGTATTTCTGATACCACTTGACCAATAACGGCAGTGATGAGCCATAGTGATACAATGTAGGTGACACAACTAGTGAGTGTGGCAGGGCCTGGAACACAAAACTTCTAATGTCAAATCAATTCAACTGTGTAAGTATATTCAGCTGTTGGACATGTGTAATTTTGGGTATTTCTAGATCTGAATTTTCAAGATGTTTTCTCCTCACCCTCCCAAAGTTACATATTATCTGATATAAAATATGTTATTCATCCATGCAATACATATTTGCTGAATACATGTTCTGTGCCAGGCACCCTAAACCCTAAGATTGTGACAGAGAATCACATAAAACACATTCCCTCTTTTTTAGAGCTTAATTCAAGGTTGCATTCACTGATGAGGCTAAATCTGAATCAATGTGATATCTATTATTTGAATTAGAAAAATGAAATCACCTCCTCATCACTTCTAAGACATAACCCCCCCCCCACACACACACACACACTCACAGTCAAAGTGGTTTGATTGGGGGCTTGATTGAATTGACAAGGAGTGAATGAATATCAGGAAAAACTTAAATATCAAGTATTTTTGAGTTCTTACTCTGACCATTGTTAACTGGTAAAGTCATTTAGGGCAGAGGAGAAATTTCAGAGCCATAGAGTTTTGTACTTACAAAGGACTTCAGAGTTGACTTGTCTCTCATTTTACAGTGTGGTGCCTTTCAGAAGTCTTTAGTTGAAATTAATTACAATATACCTATTGTTGCTAGACTTTTTGTTTACACTGTATGCTTCAGTGTTTGCTTTGTTTTACAGTTATCCAGTTGGCTCTTCTTCTAGACTACGAATTCCTTGAGGGCACGATCTCTTTATATTTCTCTTTCATCTTCTTTTTACGTTCATTCTCTCCTATTACCTAGTCTAGAACCTTCCGACGATGGTGAGGTGGAAACTCAGACTCAGGGCTACTGCCTTTGGTCCAAATGCCCTTTCACTGAAAAATCTCTCACTATTTTAGTTTGTTGGCTTGAAAAATTAGATAAAAGTCTTAGGAATTTTGCTTGTAAGATGAGTTTGAGATAAAAATATCTTGCAAATACAAAAATATGCCTATTCATCAGCCTATTCCACTACAACAGATTTCTGATATCTGTATACTATTTTGCTAGAGTTGCCATAATAAAATATTGTTTTCACATTCTGAAGTACTGGAGGTTAGGACTTCAACATAAGAATTGGGGCAGGGCACAATTTAGTGCTTCACAATTTGATTCAGTTTTTCATCCATTTGTTTTTGCTTTCAGTTGCCACCTCAGGTAACTTTCAAAAACATATGTTTTGCTCTGAAAAGGAAATGCAATGGTAAAAAGAATAGCAATAATCTCCAAACTCCTGTCTGAGATATGATGCTTTATATTTTAATAAATATATTCTTCCTGGCTATTCCATCTTCTGTTCAACATGTTGCTGCAACTAACTTAGAAGAAGCTATACTCACATCTGAATTGTGATGTCTATTAGCTTAGCCAGGTCTAGTTCACAGTTGTTTGGGCAACACAAAGTTGTTTTCTTTTTAATGTCCAAAGGAACAAGACTCAGTACTAACATTGTTAATCACAAATAAGGACAGTGAATTTCCTTTGATTAGGTTCAGAGACTTCCTTTTCTTTCAAACTTAGTCTAAATGTGTGAAAATAAGTACCTGTACTATACATGACACCACTTTCTTTGACATCATTCAGTTACTCAAATACACCTAAATGAAGTGAAACTAGCTCACCTCAATTACGTACAAGACTATTAGCCTGCATGATGAACTATAAAGGACAGCATTTGATAAAGAAAACAGAGATCAACCTAGATCGGTGACTTTAAGTTGACAGAATGCATTTAAATATGATTTTTATTAAAAAAAGAAAAGCAGAAAAGTTTCACAGTATATATATTAACATTTCTATGATATCTGATGAAAAGTAGTGAGAAAAAAATTAAGAAATTAGAAGAAGACTTGGGAAGAAAGTTAACACCTTGGGAAGCTCTGTATTGTGTATGAATTCTGGTTGTTGAAGAAGTGTGATCTAGTAGAGAAAATACAGGCACTGAAGAGCTTTATGGTTCTTGATACCCTTGTTTGTAAATTAGGGATTCACTAATTTCTACCTAGTAGAGGTATCAGGAAGATTTAATTTATCTACATATACTGTCTGGCACATAACAGGTGTTCATTAAGTGATGTTCTCTTCCTTCTGCATTTTTTATTTGCCTGATGGTACTAACTAACCAGATATTATGGTTTCACATTTGGGAGAGAGAATCTCAAGACTCTTGTACTGTTTCTTTGTGCAGCTTAATTAATCTCATATTAACAATAATTATTCTCCTAGCTTCTTTATTCCGTATTTACTAAACTTATGACCGCAATAAAATAGCTCTCATGTATTGTATGCTGTTAGTGCAGAAAACTATTCACTACTTCAAATCAGATGAATTTTGAAAGGGGAAAACACTTCAACATGAATGAACTGAGAAGGAGGGAGGGCAAACATCAACTGACAACCATGTTGGCATGTTTCAGGCATCTGTGATGGACAGTGATGCTATTTATCAGCCTCCTAGAGGATGTAACTGAGCATTGGAGGTTCCTTCCCCAGATCTAGGTGTCCACCATCTTGAAGTTGTGCTATGTTTGGGCTGTGCCTCAAAACATTAAATAACTTTCACATATAAGTGGGTCCCCAAAGTGTACCCAAGGAGCATGTACTTACCTGGCAGAATCATCAGGAAAATGTTGAAAACTTCTTTCTTATGGATTATTAAAATATTTTAGTTGAAATTTTCACAAGGGCTTTTAGAAAAGTCTGTGTTGTGTATAATGAAACAGATTCAATCAAAATGAATTTTTTCGGTTAGCAGAACTTTTTAGAGCAGGCGGTTACTAGGTAATGGCTGCCATTTTATTAATTGATTTTTCAAATGGAAAAACATTTGTGAAACTGGATCCCTATGTTACAAGCTGCATGGCAAAACTGTCTCTTTCCACACTCTTAAGCCTTGGGATATGCTGGCTTTGTTGTTGCAAAAGGCACCCTCCCCTACCCCCCACCCCGCCTCCACCTAGTACAGCTGGAGGGCGGAGGATACAGCACTTCTGCCCTGCTGTTCTAATGGCCAGTATGGATGCTCTAAAAGCAGCAGCCGGAGGCTGCAGAATGGCTACCCAGAAGCCCACCTCAGTGGGCCAGGCTTGTTGACCTACCTCAGTGCTAGCCAGGTTTGAACCCAAAGCAACCTCTCCTCCTGCCCACCACCCCCTGAATCTAGCATCAAGTCTTGGCTTGTTATCTCAAAGAGCTGTTGTGCTATTGGTTCATTCCAATAGAACAAAGAGCTGTTAACATTGGCATGTCTGATAACATCTCTTGGAGACCAGTGGTGACTAACACTACTGACCAGTGCTGTCCAGCACTGTTGTCAGGTGACCAGCAGTCTATGTCTTGGGCACATTTGAGAGCTGATCTCTGCTTCTGATCATCTTGCAACACCTCCTGGTGCTGTTGCTTCCATTGCTGCCCAGTCCAGCATCTGGTGCTGCCCAGCCTGGCCTTCATACTGTTGCTGTGGGCTGCTGCAGTGTCATCTCAGCAGCCCCACCTGTGAGCACCTTCAGCTGCCACTGTGAGTTGGATCCTGGCCCACTCTTGCCAGTTTGCCATGAGCTCCAGGCCCTCATTGACAGAACAGAGTCATCTTGCCTTTTGTTTGGGACTTCTGGTCAAGGTAGACACTATCTGGGGTGAGAAAGCCAGTCACGTATGGCCTTAGAAACGCTTTGTTTTCCAGTTTTTTAAATAAACCCCATTGCTGTGATTCTCTGAGCATGAGTGGTCTTGCAATGAGCGCAGGGGTGAGAACCCATCGACAGTGACCTGTCCTCTACCTTGGCACTGTCCTTTGACCTTCTATAGCACTGTTTCATTTTTGCAATATTTTTTGAAGAATATTATTAAAATATAAAATATAGTAAGGTGCTCATGTACATTAGCTGACCCTCAGAGATTATCACTTTCAACATTTTGGGTGTGGATCGATCTGCTCATCTATTTTCCTCTATATAGACCAAAAAGCATCGCAAGCATCTATGTGGCCAAAAGGGCATCACTTCATGGCATCTATTTTGAAAACCTGCCTTATTTTTTTCACTTAATATGTTATGAGCATTTTTCTCATATTGTGTAATACTATTCTTCCACATTAGGCTGCACTGAATTCTATTGCGCTTATTTTTCCGACATTCTTATTTTTGGACCTTTGATTGCTAAGATTTTTCTTTCTTATAAATAATGCTATACAGTAGAGTGGTTAAGAGTGTGGGATATTGAATATGCTCCATCGATTACTCATTGACCAAAGCAGTTTTTCAGAACCTCCATTTCCTCCCCTTTAATGTGGATATGGTAAGGGAACTACCTCACAGGGTAGTGATGAGATACCAGATATAAAAATCTTAAGACTGTGCTTGTTTCATAAATGTCCAGAAAATGTTAAATATGGCTATTTCTTTATTAGATACCATTTTTATGCACAGTCTTATTTCTAGGAAAGGAATTTCTGGATCAAAGACCATATCCTAATCATTTAAACATTTTTGATTCATATTAACAGGTCTGTACCATATTGAGATAGAACATGAGAGTACACTTTTGTGTTAAATACAGGTTATTTGCATGGGCAACTTGAATTTTTGATACTTATTTTTGTTTTGACTGGAAAAAAACATGGAAATGCACATTAATTTTGTCTTAATTGACGAGTTATTCTGTGCCACTGAGGTCCTCTATGTAGGACATAAAAAAATGAAAGTGCTGAAAGATATTCTGAGACAGGAGAATTAGATTTTTATTGTATGAGCTTATAAATTTTCATTGATTCCAACCGATTATCTGGGATGTAGGCTAGTAGCAAGTTTCTGCTAATGAACCCTAAATTTTAATTTTCCTCTTCCTCTGTTTAGCTTGGGACATCTTGGTCTGGCTTTTCTTATTGTAGCTAAGTTGAATATATGATATTGGGTGTTTCTGTAGTATATAACAGTCTTTACTTCAACTAAATCTGAAACTCTTCCAAAGCCAGGAGGAAAAAAAAAAAAACTAACCCTGAAAGAAATCACTTGTTTGACTGTAATAATCTGCAGAAACTGGTTAAAGCATTAAACAAAAAATAAATGAATCAGATAGTTAGAACTAGTATGTCAGGAAAATAGACAGAACATAAAATACCTCTGGAATCTGTAGGATATTTTCTGGTACAAGGGGGTTTCTAAGTCATGGTTCATTTAAAATGTCTGTTTCCTCACTCAGGGAAGGGTTTCTAATAGATTCAAGGAGACGCTAAGCTTTGCAAATGTCTTGCTCAAATAAAGGCAGCTCTGTGAGGAATAGATTTGTTCTGTTTTTGGAGAAAACTTGCCAGTCATGTTTCACATTGTGTACCCTTCAGAAGAACAACTGTCTTCTTTCATATCATGGTGAAGATGGAGGTTTGTATAATCATGTCTTCGAGGTCTCTGATCAGAGGGGTCATGAGCCGTGACTTTTTTAGACTAACTGGAGATTGACCACCAACTGGTTCCGGAAGTCGTGGTAGACTTAGAGAAATGTAACTCTAGTCAGATCAGAAAGACTTTGAAAGCCATCCCAAATTTTACTACCATAAAATCAGGTGGAGGTTTTAGCTGTGCCACTGAAAGGATGCTATTTTCAGCTTTTAAACCAGAGCATCATGGTCTTTGCATGATAGGAATTTGACGAAACCTCAGCAGTCTTGAAGATGCTTGTCTTAGTTTTCAAGGTCAGACTAAGAAATTGAGCTCTTGAGACAGACCTACAGGAGGTGGTCTCCCAGAACAGTGAGTTTTTCTTTATTTCAATTGGAATAACTATAGGACTGTTGGGAAGATGATGAAATGTCATGGGCTTAATGGAAGCCTTAACCATTTGACTATAAATTTTGGCAGAGGGAAAGAGGTACATTTTTTTTGTCCTGTTTGCATCTTAGACTAAATCTCTGGGACCACTGGAAACCAATATCATCTGACTAAATTGGGCTTCATCTGTCTTGCACATATAGCACATCTTCAGTTTGCTTCAAGGTTAAGTATTGCCTCTGTGGTAGTTAATGATGATCTCATTATTAAACACAATGAGGATTCCTTGTCAGAAAAGAAGTATTCAAAATGTAGGAGGTAGTTTGAATAGACTTATGAGAACTGAGTCTTTGTTTTTGCTTGAAAGATGCTAGTGATCTTGGACAAGTCATAAGCCTATTATGGACAACAGCTTCCTCACCTGAAACATAACTTGAGTACTCCCTTTGAATCTTTTCTATTGTCAAAGACTCTAGGAACCATGCTAACAAATTCTTACCAATATCAAAGAACTTTACAAAGAATTCTCATCAAAGGTAAATTTGTATGACTAGTTTCCATTATTTTCTCTCTAGTATCATCATTGTATTATTTTTGGCTTATATAATAAAATATTATAGTATAAGAGTTTTTTACAACAGCTATTTACCACAGTTTAGAGGCTGGAAAGTCTGAGATCAGGTGCCAGCATGGTTGGGTTCTGATGAGGGGTGTCTTTTTGGCTTTCAGATTTCTGTCTTGTTGTAGCCTCCATATGGTGGAGAGTGAATTTTCATGCCCTTTCTTTTCTTAAAAGAGGACTAATCCCATCATGAAGACAACACCCTGATGACTTCATCTAGATCTAATTACTTCTCACATGCCACATTTCCAAATACCATCACTTTGGGGTTTAATCTTCAACATATGAAATTTGGGTGGACACAACATTCAATCCATAATGCTCACTTCCTTCCAAATAGGGTGAGATTTCCTGTTCACCACTGCTACATGTCTGCCAGGGATTTGATATAATTTCCCCATTTACTGATAATTAGAAAAATTGAAGTTGAAAAAAGCATGGCTACAGGTTCTATGGGAATATAAAAACTTTTACCGAAAGAAACTTTAGTCAAACCTATACTTTCCTAAAACTTACAGTGGTTAGTAAACTTCTGAAAGGTAGGTTATCCTGCTTTCCTTTTCCTGTTTGTATCCCCATGTAAGAAGTGATTCTTTAAGAACATCTGCCTTTTATGACTCATTGAGATTGTAATGATTCATACAGTGATAGAGTCAAAGTGAGTCTTGCTTCTCAAGGTGTGGTCCATAGACCAGCCGGATTAGAATCCTCTGTGAACTTGTTAGAAATGCATAATATTCAGCCAGATCTACTGAATCAGAACATGCATTTTAATAAGATCTTTGTGTGATTTCAATTTGAGAAGCAGTGTTAGAACATACAGATCACAGACTCATGATCCTAATTTAGTTATTTCCCCTGCTTACCAAATGCACTCTTGAAAATAACATTGCTAAAAGTTACAATGTATTGTAATTTTGCAATGTTCCTATGTCTCTTATTTTCAAATCCCATGACAAGACTGGTGGTATTTTGTTTGACATAGAAAAGTGAGACTTAGAGAGATAAAGTAACTTGTCTAAGGTTGCATGCTTGTGAATAAACTTGGATTTGAGTGAGGATTTTCTGGCTGAAAAATCCATATATTTTCCATTGGGTCATATGGCTTAGGTTTTATTTAATACACAATTAGAGTGTCTGGTGTATGAATCTCTGCCTAAAGATTGAATTTAATTTTTAGGGATGATGATTTTTTTTTTTGAGATTTTAGCACCTTAGGCCTTAAAAATTATAATTATCTTAAATCACGTGATTTCTCATCCAAATGAATGTGACCTAGAATATTAGGTAAAAGCTTTTGACTTTTAGGTGAAGGAAAAGAAATAAATCTGAAGTTTAGTACCTCCGGGGACAAAATTTACTCATTCTCTGTGGTTTTGCTTTACCTTAGAAACAATAATGTGCTTCTGGTGTAAACTCAGTTGTATTTTAAAATATTTTTTTCTATATTTGATATTCACCTGGGGCTTTGATAATATTAGGCACCATTCAGGAATATAAGTGATCATGGTATCCAATTTCTGTTATCAAAATTCATCTATGTGTTTTCTCTTCATTATTACAGTAATTCATGGTAAAATCTAATGTTATACAAAACAACTTGAGCAACAAATGAAATAACAAAGGGATGTGAGACTCAGCTCTAACTCTGACTTTCAAACAGACTACTGGGAACACTTGCTGGTACAAATGAACCTTCTACTAGTAACTAGGAACATATTCATGCATAAAATAGGAACCGATATAAAAAAACAAAATAAATCTAGAATATAGTATCATGAGGTACAAATTTTCTTTCTCTTACAATTAACCAGGTTCTCTACAAAAATGTAATTACCTATATATTTTCCTGATTCAAAGTTATTATTATTATTTTTTTTTTATTGAGACAACATTGGTTTACAACACAATTGCCAACTAATTTACTGCGTACTTATTTTTCTAAAGAAACCTAAATTTTTACTTGGGTCATTGTAAATAATCAGAGTTAGAAATGAAAGAAGTTTGATCATCTCTACCTCCTTATTGCTTAGGTTCCACTTTTGCCTTTGGAGAAGTTAACTTAGAAATACCTGGGAATTTCCAAGTCAGAGAAGTGAGATCTTTTAGCCTTAACCCTTTAGAGAAGTCTGCAAACACAAAGAAACAAGAAATAAAGAGTTTTTTTTTTAAGACATATAATTGGTTAGTTTACCAATGGCAAGAAAAGAACATTCTCACTGATTAGCCTAGGCTATAAAAACAGGTAGTGAAAATAAATGACAAGAAGAAAGATGGGATGAAAGAAAGCAAGAAAGAAGGCCATATTTAAGAAGCAGGGAAACAATCAGGGGGCCTGTAGAAAGTGCTAAAGAGATGACAAATATTGGTGCCATTATTGATGGACCCCTAGCTAGCTGGCAGAGGACACTAACAGTGGACCTAAGTGAAGAAAGCAGAGATGTCGTCTAAAATAGCAGGGCAATCTGGAAACATTCACTGTAAGGCAAACAGTTCTGAATTCCTTAATGGTGTCCTGAATAATTGTAGCGAGGAAGATGACGCATTTTGAACAGATCTTTCATAGTAAATGATGAACATTTAAAAGCCACCAGAACCTAATAGTTTAGCCCTGAAGGGTAAGAACCTTACCCTGTTTCCTGGTTTTGACAGATAATAGAGCTCTCCGTGTTAGACAATGCACCCCTCTCAGTGAGTTCTCTGAACCTCCTTCCAGAAGGACTGGAGTTTGTCATGAATACAGTGACTTCATAAGGGATGTAGTTACAAGAAAAATACTGTACCCTGCCATCATTGCCAAATCTGCCTACTTTATTATTCTATGGAATGTTAAAATCCTTTACAGCAGATGAAAACACACCCTCCATAAAATTGTATTCAATGGAACATATAAGAAGTATTCTTTATTTTAGTTATTTCAAAGTTCTTCTCTACGTACCTATTTTATTTCAAAGTGCCTGTTCTTTTCCAGTTAAAGCGTCTTTATGTCACTCTTTAGTGACCATCTTATGTTAAAATGTCATGTTCTAAGACGTATGTCCTTGGTTTATAATGTTGCAAATTCTTTATTTTCAAGAGAAATTAGAACTGAAAATGGAGTTATGTGGCAAGCCTCTGCCATGCAAATGATTCATAGCTGAACCAAAAGAGTGGGACTCTTTCCTTCCTTTTCACTACCTGTTATTGCCTCCTTGGAGGACGCTGCCTTGCCCTAGCCCCACAGACTAGGATCCTGTGAGGAAACATGTTAGCCAGTTGCATAATTGCTCAGATAGGAAGAAGTCATGGTCATAGTTGCTTTTGTTTGTGCATTTTGATAATTTTCTCCATAATTTGAATTTCAGATCCATGGATTCTTAAACTTAAAAGGAGAACATTAGCCCACTTACAAGAGGTGAAATACATGACTGTTTTGGGTTTGCATGAGGGACTGGAGCCAAAACCCAGGCCATGCTTTCTAGGCCAAAGCTCTTTTTAGGACCATCACGCTCATTATTTCTGGATCAACTGTTGAACTTGTCTAAAAGTAGCTGATTGGTGGAGAGAACCACAAACTTGGGTGATGGATGGTTTGGATTGGATATTGATTTGGCGCTATCATTTTAGGCTTCAGTATTAAAGAGAAGGATAAAATCTGATAACTGTATGGGTCACTTACAGTTGTTGGTTTTGTTTCCTTAAGTTTATGTTGTGATTCAAAGATATGGGTCCAATTCCCACATGCCTTAAGGAGGTGTGATTACAAGGATGTGTCTGTTGCTGGACTTAATGGCTGAGGTGTACAGTGGCCTCTTTGTGATTTAATGAACTCTTCTTGGATGCAACACTGACATTTGGAGTTACTGACATTTACTTGGGGGTGCTTTAAGTTTAGAGCCAGAATCCTCACACCAACCCTCAGGTATGGGTAACTTAAATCCTCTTAAAAGAAGCACCATCCATGCTCTTGTCCCTTTCCTCCCACCCCAATAAAATCGTAAATCTTTACTGAGAAAATAATCCTGTATGTGGTTTCCTTGTGCCGCCTGCTTACAAGTGGCAAGGTTGAAAAGAAATACCAAATTTGAGACAAGTTCATGCACAAATGCAATGTTTTTGACAGTTATCTAAATACTTGCATTGGAAATCCATTTTCCTTTTCTTGCTGGTGAATCGGCATAGGATTTCTCAAATTATTGTCATTGTCTCACTTCACGTGCTTTAGAGGATACAGGTGTTAGGACTTCCAGATCATTTATGCCCTGCAGGACAAACTCAAGTTCCTGCTGGCCTCTCAGCCCCCAAGGGCTCCTGGACCTTGTCCTGGAACCCATCACCTCTCGCATATTCCCGCTGAGCTGAGGACCAACATTTCCCAGAATTGTCAACAACTTTTCTGTGGCTGCTATTGTCCTTTTTTCTTCATTGTTGTTCTATGTTTTTCTTAAAGCAACCTGTTTTTATTTCCTTTCTAAGACAATTTGAATAAAGCATAGAAGTTGTTAAAGTCAGTGGTGTTTTCTTGACCACAATAATAAGTGCCCAATAGTAGATAGTATTTCTGAAACTGAAATTCAATGGTCACTGAACTGAAGAGTTGAAACTTTTTAAAGAGAAAAATCTCTGACCCAAAGTGAGAGGTTGTTCCAGTCTTTTGAAAAACCAGTGGTTGGTTTACAGTCAAGTGAAGAACAGTGACATACCCATATATTTCAGTCACATCACATTGTTGAGATCAGAATATACCCAATGTTCTTCACACCTGACTCAAACTTTTCCTCTCTGTATTTCTTTTAAAGTCAAACATTATCATAATTAATATTTAAAGAGGGATTTTTACTGGGAATCAATGAGACATTTTGGCATTTGCCTTCATTTTCTGTGGAAGATGTTTATTTTTCTTGTCAGCTGCAGGGGAAGAAACCTGCTGTGAAAACTGATAGACCCCAGCTGTCAGGAGCATTTGTCTGGTATTATTTTGGTGGCTTACCCATGATATTGCCGAATGAGAGTTACAGAAGCCAAGTGAGAAACACAAGGAACAGCATCATTTTGTGGAAAATAACATGGGTTTTCAAGAGTAAAATATCAGTGTAACAAAAAGAAGCCTAAATGTTCTTTAAGATGACTATTTCTGTAAGGGATGGATGGCACATCTGACCTTGCAACTTTTGGGTACTTTTGTACCTTCGCAGTGGGCATTGTTCTTTGAAATGTCATTTGCAGCGACAGCATGGAATTTGCAACCAGGGGACCCTGCGCAGCGCAGATGTCAGGAAACAGTGCACATTGCCTCTCCAGCTCCTTCCAATAGTGGATTCACAGTGCAGTGCTGTCCTTGGGTTTTAACCTGCATGCTGAACCCATGATCGAGGGATGTTCTTTATAGAAGGAGTTTTTTACATCATGAAGTATTCTAACAAGGAGAGATTCAGGAAAATCATTTTTATGAACATTTCTGCTGATAGTTTGGGTTCTGGATTCTTTGGAGAGCAATATCTTCCCTTTTGGTTTTATGACCATCCTTTTCTTAATGCTTACAAAGAAAAGGGCCTTGCCAAACATATATATATATATATATATATATATATATATATATATATATATATATGTTTTTTTTTTTTTTTGGAAAATGGAAATGGAAATGGCCCAGTTTCTCTTTCTTTTCATTTCCTATTTTGTGCCTTTTTTAAAGAATAGAAATGAAAATTTATCAGATTACTATCTATTGAAAGAGGGCTGCTATGGTGTCTCTCTCTCTTTCTCTCTCTCACGCACACACATACACACGCGCGCGCGCGCACACACACACATACACATGCATATATTTGTGCCCAACTACACTAGCTTGCTAAATTGACTAGAGGAGAACTGGCATGAGTTATATTTACAGTTCATTTCCATCACTGATTTGCTCTTAAGAAAAGACCAAGCATTTCATATTTTTGTTAACTGCTGGTTAGTCCTTTTAATTTTTGCTAATAGTCAGACTCCACAGAACATAAGATAAAGTAAGACAACATTTTTCATTGTTAATTATTTTTCCCCAAGATAACTATTCTATGAATTTGTGGAAAACTCTAAAATAATCCAGATATAATAAAAAGAAAGGGAAAGCTGTGTTTTAAGAAGGTGCAATAGATCAGCCTAGTTTATAATGAGATATTTATTCACTCCTACACACAATTCCACAACTCGCTTAACTTCTTAAATATGAAAGAGAAATGCCAAATGATATTTCTTCTTTATCCTGTACTTCTCTTCTCTGACAAGTCTTACCCATGCTCTATGTTATAGAAAGCACGAGGTCTCAGTCTCTGGTGGGAGAAGTTGAGATACTACCATGGTCCCCCTTTATTGCCCTTCCTGATAAGTAGGCATCAGTGTACAAAGGACACAATAAATGAGAACAGGTCTCATAAGTTGCCAAAGGCCATGTCAATGAGATTCCAAAACAAAAATTGGTCTTTATTCTATCACAGCGTCACATTCAAGAAGTGAAGCTGATGAACAACAAACGTTTGATTTTTAAAAACTACCAGACAAAAGCCCAGTCTTTTCACCACAAAGTTCTTGGAAAGTGTTAGGAAACAAATTAATGCAAATATAATTCAAGTTAAAATACGATTTCAGCATAGTTGTTTTGTCACGACACTTTTTCTGATGGCCATTCTTTCGGTAATTTTTGCGCCAAGCCATTCTGGATCTCATCTGACACATTGATGGCAGAGTTGTGTATCCTCCATGCATGGCAAATAAACGTGAAAAACACTCATTGTTGCTGTCTGAAAGCTCCTGAGTTTCTGGATTCTAAGGCAAATTAGACTCAAGTTTCATTTTGGTAACTGTAGTATCAGTGAATGACCAAAAATGAAATGTCTGAATTTGTCGACATCCAGATGTATCAGCAAAGAGAATTTTCTTTTCTTAACACATGGCGAATCAGTTGTTTAGAAAAATCTGATGATACTTCTGTTTCTCTGACTTTCAGTTAGTTTTCTCTAAGTGGCTTTGAAGTTATACTTATCAGTCTGGCTGCAAGGATGGATAGTTTTCTATCTTACGAACCCAAAGAGAAATTGTTAGCTAATTCAAATGGCATTTTCCATGGCAACTGAAAGTTGGCCTTTAAAGTGTTGCTAAAGTCCTGAGAGGCCAGTTATGAGGGCTAAAAATGTGTAGTTTGAAAAGCCATTCTTGCAATATATTTGATTGGAAATCAAATATGTTTAAGATGAGATAAGTGAAAAAAATTTATTGCATCATACAATTGTAAAGCAGGTAGCATCTGCAACTAGAGGCAGGATGAGGGGAAGGTGTTACAAAATAGACCCACCTGTGGTTTTGGGGTGAGCTAAGCTGGGGATGATTTTTAAAAACAATTACTACGAACAGCCATCCAAATCACATTGAAAATCTCGCAGACCTGCTAAGTGATTTTACACAGTGACTTTCCTATGGAAAAACGGAAAAACACAAGCCAACTAAGACAAAGGAATCATTTCTGAATTCCTGAGAGGTGTAGATTTGGGAATTGAAATGATTTCCTCTTGTTTTTATCAAGTTAGTCCATGAGATAAGGTAAACCAGAAACAGGTAATTTGCAACTATTAATTTAAGGCCGAAAGGACCTGTGAATCATTCTCCTCAGCTTGGACTTAGAGGCTGGTGAGGAGATAGTATTTGTCCAACACTGCAGATGAGTTGACTCTAACCTAGAGAGTCGGGGCCGTTTTCCCTGTCACACAGCCAGTCTATGGTAGATAGGGGAACCAAACCAAACCCCACCTCAGTATGCATGTCCGAAACTATGCTATTTTGTTTGTGAATTTATTACTTCATGTATAGGTTCCTCAAATTTGTTAATCAGAGGGTCAAAACACCGGGTACAAGAGGAGGGATTGCTAACCCTAAACCCTTGCTGAATAGGATTGCTTACCCACTTTAGGCATCGCTGAAGGCATTGTGCCAGTTCTATTTTAATTATTATAAACCCCTCTTCAGAAGTGTTAGTATTCATTTTTACAGACAATACAGACTTGAGGCCCAGGCTACTTAGATTACTTGCCTGAGGTCACCGATTAACATATAACCAACCAGGTTTAAAAGTTAATTCTGTTTATGTCTGTAGTTTCTGCTCTTCCCCTCCCCCCCCCCAACTCTTCATAGGGAAGGAGAATAAATAGGGCTGTAATCAATAATTTCAAAGCTTCTTTTATCTGATTAGAGTAAGACCTTTAAACCCATTTCAGAAAAATCATCAAGAACCTCAGTTTTGGTAATCTGCACTACTTAGTGAAGACTCTTAAGCCTTGCTTTGTTGTTTTACTTGTTAGAGGTTTTCCTTTATTGCATATTAATTCCTCTGTCCTGTGGTATGAGAAATTTAAGGAGCAGGAAAGGGCTGTCTGGCTCAGGGGGACTGGTTTGCTATTTAGTCTGACTGTTTCCTACCTCGCATGGCGATTGATTATCCTGCCTGTGGTGTGTTGACATATTTTCCTGGCTGCACTGATTATACATTGGGAGTGCTAATTCTTTTATTGGGTTAGAGTTCAAAGGTGCTCATCTGTCAGCAAAAAATCTCTCATTTCGTGGCATGCTCAGTCTCCTCTTATATCTGTCATTTTTGTACTGTTCTCAGAGGTTTTCCTCTTATTTCTGGTCTTAGTTCAATAGCAAAGATCTTGAAGAATTTTCCTTTGTAATGGGCTATTTTGTATGGTTTTTGGAGACAGATTCTGCTCTTTGAAGATATACAGAATATTGGCATTTCACAGATTCTGACTGAAGCAATGGAAAGCACACTGTATCCTGCTCTTTGATTTTAGCAGCTCTGTTAGGGTAAATCTCTAGCTTTTGGACTTTTCCCAAACATGTTCACTTTCTGAGACCAATATCTGGATAGATCCAAAGTTGGGTGTTGCTTCTCAGTGTCATAGCATTCTGGCTAAACATCAGGTAATGAACTTCTAGAAAGAGTTTGAGGAATAGTGATTTGGCTACAAAGAACTATATAAAAAGCTTACCTAATGTCCAAGTGTTTTTTTTTTTTTTCATCCCATTTGTGGAGATTATAGTATAGTATATGTTTACATATATTATCTTATTATATATAATACTAATTTTGTACTGGAATCATTATGCATCTATAACACTAATTATGAACTGTAATCTGTCATCTATCTATTTCTATCATCTGTTTATCTATGTATCTATCTACCTACCTAATTATATAATATTAATTTTGAGTTGCAATCATAAATAGGAACATCCTACAAACTCATAATTTTGGATTATGTATGATGAAGTATTTTGCAACTAATTTGAGGTATTTGCCATCTAAATATCATGCCCTTCTTGAGAAAATTGCCAACATGTCAAGAGAATTTTTTTGTTATAGCTTATATTTCAATATATTATATTATTGATCACAATAATAATAAAAAGGATTACATTATAACAATATAAATTATATATTATATATTATAATATAGATTAAAATAATATAGATTACAAAATTAAACTTTGTGAAATGGTAAGATAATCGATGATAACTAGATTTTGCTCTAAATTCTTATGATCCTTTACCAGGTTAGTCTGATTATCATGTGAATATGTTCAAGACCTGATTCAGAGAAGTAACTGCAGTTGCCTCTGAAGCAGTTAGAAGCAGTTAGAACATCTTTCTATTGGGGAATGAAGCAGAACTAAGGAGTCAGCACTTCCCTATTGGAAAAGAAAGGACCATGGGAATTATTGTCAATTTGTAATGAGTTTATTTGTCAATAGTGAGTAGTGTAAGTGATGGGAGGTGATGGAATACTTAGAATAAAATTGAAATAGAATGGTATGGCAACATTATATTATACCTTGGCCCAGGCGGAGTGGATTTACTGAAGGACTATGGGTTAGACATGTAATTTTTTTGAGTCTTAGTTTTTTCATCTGTCAAATGGAGCTATTAACTATTTATAGGGTGGGAGGAGATTAAAGAAGTTAATGATAGAAATGCATAACAGTGTCATTATGGCACTTAGTAGGGATTTAGCAAAACTTAAACTTTATTACTTTGCATCTTCTCATTGACCCTAAGTCAACTTCATAATATGAACTAAGAATGCCACCTCCATCAGCCTTCAATGGCTTTTCTTGAATTTATATGCATATGGTGCTATGCTGATTATGGCACAAAGCAAGCTATATAGATGTGACTCTTTCTAGGAATTTACTTCCACAATCACACAGAGATTGATGGATTCATAGAATATGAGCTGGAAGTGACCCTGGGGGCTCTCTGCATTCAGTAATTTTACAGACGAGGAAATAGATTCCCAGAGAGATGAAAAGACTTGTTCAGCATTTCCCAGTTAATTAGTGGCGGTGCCAGGAACAGGAGCTGGGTTTGTAGAAGCCTGTTCTATTGTTCCTGTTTATTCACCTTTCTTATTTAAGAAATAAAGATCATTGTTCTATACTCTAAAAGTTGTTTGCCAGGAAGAGCTATATCAAAATATTATAGTCTTTAAAGATGCAGAGTTAATCAGAAAAGAACCCCAACTAAGGGTGAGGTGAGGAAATGTGATCGCAGTGTAGAGTATGCTGGCAGCGCCAAACCATGGCCAGGGAAGTCTCTCCTAGCTGACCCTTCCCCTTCACCATGCTCCATATTCCTTACCCAACTATTTGATAAAGTCAATTCACACTTTCTTTTCTAGTGCAAAATGCTCTGTAAATATTCAGATTCATTTCCTTGAGGTCCTCTGAGGTAGACATTTTAAAGCTTCCCCTGAGAAGTTTGGCTTACATTTTCTCATTTATTTATTCAGATTTTGAAAGATTTCAAGAATTGGGGGATAAGGGGCAGAGTTAGAGACTCAAGCATTGGAAATTGGAGCATAGCAAACATTTAAAAAGACCAAGAGGATTTATTCATTCTTTGCCGTTATTCTTCTAATTATATTTCTAAATAGGACGAATTTATGGAGTTATATAGACTTCTGTGGTACTGATCACTCTGTCTATCTGTGTTGATCTAAAAGCATTCCAGGAGGCCAACAACAGTCACTGATCCCTATTCTGCAAGGCCCAGAGTTTCTTCCCACTGTCAAGTGGTAACCTTACATGGCAAAATTGATCTGAACTAGCTGTGTCCCCAACTAAATGAAGTAGTATTACACTTTTATTTTTTATATAATTTCCATTATTACAATATATAAGATTCTATTATTCATGTCTAAGTATAGTGGTATTACTTCTCTGGTGTAAATAAATTCTGTAATTGCGACTTTTTATGAAATGTTTCAGAGATGAGAGAGAGAGAGAGAGAGAGAGAGAGAGAGAGAGAGAGAGAAATAGACAATAGAGAAGAAATCCTACTGACAGTATTGCCTAGAAAAGCTAGAGAACGCTAAAAAAGCTGTGACCCGAAATCGTTCATAAACTGTTATCCTCCCTTGGGAGAAGCCGGAGTGGCTATTCTCTGAGCTATAACTCTGGGTGCTCATTAAAAATTCATTCAAGGCTAAATCATATCATCGAACAATGAGTATGCAGGCCCACATCTGTGTGTCAAAGAGGCAAGGCCATATCAGGGCCAGGTTGCTTTATTTAGTAGGGTCTGTGTCAGGCATACAAGGGGAATGGGAGGTTTCCGTGGAGGCTTTTGTAAAGCTCTGTGCTTCTTCTGGGGGCTCGATTAGAATAATCAGCGGCCTTGGGAAATTCACACGGTTTTGGTGGGGCTGTGATCCATCATCATCCATCATACTTGTGTGCTGGGTGACTGAGGAGCCAAATACCAGGCCGGCGGGGTGGCCAGAGTCCTTCTCTGCATGGAGCTCAATGGTCTGCAGGGCAGGGCTCCAGGAAGCCTGGCAGAGGGAGGGGTGGTGGGGACTGCAGTGGAACTACCCCCTTGGATCAGTCTGCACTTGGGGGGCTGCCCCCTCCAGCCATCCCTGCAGGAACAGGAAGTAACTGTGCAGTACTGGAAAGATTTTTGGATTATTTGCCTTGGATCCCTCAGCTTAAAATATGTTTTGCTGGGTTTGTTTGGAGTTTATTTGTAATTTATTTTGAGTTTGCATTTGTTTATAGGCCTTTGCAAATTTTTTAAAAAAACTTTCTGGATTACTTGCTGTTTGGTTTTCCTTCTCTGGGCATTTACTCTGCCAAAAGGATTGAGGACTGTTTTTTTAAATCAGGAAAGACTATGTTGTGATATGTGCATGTGTGTGTCAGTGTGTGCCTGTATGTGTGAGAGTGTGTGAATGTGTGTCTGTGTGTGAAAGGATGGGCTTGTGTGTTTTTTTGGGAGGTCAACCAAAAACCCTCGTTGTATGGCCCTTATGTCCTTAGCACTTTTTTTTTAACCTAGGAAGAAATTTGGCCTTTGGTTATTTTAAAAAAATGTTTCAAAACTCCAGAATTGGAAGAATAAGGTTGAGTCTATAGAAAAACATGTATTACATTATTATCTCATAGCTAACCTGTAAGAAAGTGCTGGTAAGATTGGGTCGCTCAATAATGAAACTAATTTGGTATCTCAGTTTCCAAGCAGCCATGTGTGTAAGCTCTTACCCATCTTCCGTTTTGATTTTCCTCAGAAAACTAAAGAAAGAACCAAATTTACAAATCAAATTGTAAAATTACAATCAAACTTACAAACATAAAATCCAAATTTTATGAAGTTCATCTTTATCAGTTAAGAAAATGTACATAAAATTTACCTTTTCCTGTTTCAATGGGTTATTAGAATCACTAACTTTCAAAAGTCAAAGAAAGAGAAACTTTTGTTTGATCAACTGTGTCTAATCACTCAGGCTTATGTACATTAATACAGAGTCTAGATATTTTGGTTTTGTTTTTCTTCCTATTATTTTATTTTATGTACTTTTGGTGACTATTAAATAGTAAACACATGCCCTCCCTAAAAGGAGTTTATTGTCACTCTCTTTTGGATGGTGCAAATAAGTCCATAAAATAAATGTGTCCTCTAGTTCATTCCTCCCCCTTTTACATTTCCTAAAATGAAAATCCAAGGCAGAATGCCTAGAAGTATTGCAATTTGACAAGATTTGCTTTGTGTGCATATGAGAAAATATGACTCATAAAAAAAGAAGTAGAAGAATATATGTATGCGCACCCATTGCAATGAGACTCCTGGGATGTTGGACCTAAATTAAAATGATCATAAATAATGTTAAACAATAATAAATAAAACCCAGCTCCTACCCTCTCTCTGCTTTCCATTTCCTCTTTTTTTTTTTTCTTCACTAAGAAAATACACAAGTAAATAATGCCAAAAGAGATCAGCCACTTTTGGGGAAGAAGGCACATGGGCTGAAGGATTTGTGGATGAGGAGTCTCTCTCCCCCCATATCATGGGGACTTGGAATTCTGGGGGCTAAGTGGTGGAGAGACAGCAAAGAAGGGCACTGGATAGAGAATGTGGATTTGCAAGATTTCACTGAATGAGTTTTTAATAGATTACATTTATTGTCAATGAACTGCTTTTTTCCTCAATGGTCTCAAATGTAAGAGCAAAGTGACCTTTAAGTCAGGTTTTGTTCAATAAATTCCTATGAAAACCATTGAGATAAAGAGCTTTTGGTAGTTTCCCTAGGAGTTTCATCTTCAGCAATACTGATCAGGGAAGGGGCTATGTATCTAGTGAACATTTGGGGAAGCAGATACCTGAACCAGGATTACCAAGATCTATCAAATAACACACTTCCTGAGGTGCAGGAACCCAAGGGTGACCAACTTTTAAATACATAGGCACTATCTTGAACAAATGAGACTTTTGACGAAATTGACTTGCCTTAAGGGTCTGCTGAAGTTATCCTTGAATATCTTACCTGGTCTTTTCTTCTTGTACCTGCAGCAAGGACATTTTTATTCTGCTGTTCTCTTATCCATGTTTTGATGTTCCTTAAGTCTTCCATCAGTAAAAAGCCTCTTAGTTCCATGGAGCCATCATTCTCTGGATACCCAGAATTCTCTCCTTGTCTGCTGACTGCCCACAGCTCCTCCTTCAGTATTCAATTTTCCAACCTTTATCTTCTCACTCCCCATGTGTGTCCCACTCCCTCAGAATATCAGGCAGATTCATCACTGATAAACTAACTCATGATATACTATATTAGTTCTTTGGGTTTATTTTATCTTTCTCCACTCCACTCCTTCACCATATTCTCTCGATTTTATTTGCCAAATAACCCCTCTCTCTAATTCTTCATCCTCCACTTTTACAATCATCTTAAAAATATTCATGATCTCTTTCTCTTGTTGTTTTGAAATAGCTGTATCTTGTCCCCTTGCTTTCCACATCATCCTGACTAAATTTCCCATTCTTTGAGTCAGAATGATCATCTTAAACATAACTCTCACATTTCTATTCTTCTCCCTAAGACTTTTCATTAGCACCGTATTCATAATAGTGGAAAGTCCAAACTCGAAAATATGCCAGATTCCTCTTGTTCCTCTTTCTGTACATGTCAGACAATCTTTTTTCGCCCACCCTGAGTCAGGCAATACTGAGAAATCCACATGCTATGCTCATGGTAGAATTTCATAACTCAATCAATTTTAAATATGTTCCTTCTTCTTCCAATGGTCTTTCTTCTTTTGCCTTTTCTTTTGGAATCTATATTTTCCATCACCCTTTTCAGGTGTCTCTCCATCTCTGGGAAGCCTTTCTTAACCATTCCCACTTCCATACAGAATATGTTCCTCTCGTCCTATATCTTGTACATAGTTTGTTGATCATAGGTACTATTTTATTGGCATGTGTTATTTTATTACCGAACTATGGCGGTTTGAGGCTGGGAAATGGGGCAATCATTTTGGCTTCTAGGGTCACATTTAGTGTCTGGTGGCAGGTTTTTAAATTCACATAGAAAGAAACAAGCTGTTAACAGTTAGGAGGACTGCTGGAGATAGTTTTGCCTTTACCCAAAGGAATGGTGCTAAGTTGGGGGGAATTGCAAGTATGAGAACAGATTGGGTGAGGGATGTAGCTTTTGGGTGGGGGCCAGTCTAAGGCAGGTCTTAGCCTACCACATCATGGACCAGAGGGGAGGGAATGCGTGTGCGTCACGTGTTGTCTGGGGTTTGGCAGAGTGGAGACATCAGTGCTGATGGTACCCAGATCCCCACACTTAACAGCAGACACCATAGGTTATTAAAGCTGGGGGCCTATCTAGAAGATTAGCTGGAGGAAGTGCTTTAACCATGGAACACAGCAGGCAGTCATTTGATTAGTGCCTCAGACGTGGCATGGCATTGTGGTATTGGGTTTCCAGAGGAGCCATTACTGGGATATTTGAGATCTGGAGCTTCAGTTCTAACCTGACCTTGCATTTGATTTCAGAATCCATACTTCAGAAATAGGCCTTGACCACTTCTCTCAGGCTGCATTTCCCAGCAGCGTGCTTTCATTCCTCCATTTTCGGACCTTTGAAAAGGACGCTGAGACTCAACCCATATGGTGTTTGTTTAGATGGGGAATCCTAAATAGCTTCTTGTAGTGGGAAAGAACACAGTAGCAAATATATCTTTATGGTAATGTGTTTTAAATCAAAAGGGCTCAATATTTTCCCCTGTGTTTGAATGTGACATTCTTGATCATTCCAGACCCACCTGTCTGAGAATCCAGGAATCAAAAACAGGAGTCACTCTCAAATTTCACCTCTATTTAATCCATCACAGAAACATACTGGCTGTTCACTGTATATATATAAGAAAAAACACCAGGACATTTAAACAAAGTGACACAGATCATCAGCAGATCAACTGGGAATGACGGCTCAATCAAACAAATGTATGTTGAGAATTTCCACAGGGCAGCTCTCGCAGCAGCCAAGCCAAATTTGTTTAGTATACATGAGTTAGCTGCTTAGGAACATTCGCTATGCTGCATGCCAGATGATGACTTTTCTAGGTAAACATCCATTTAGCAGCATATACCCATCCATGAAAGTGTTGGCGGGATTTTGATCTATTCTCTTAGACTCCTGAAATTATGACTTCATTCCACTGGCAGCCAAGTACCAAACCCACACATGCACCATTTAGGCTAAAAAGGGGGGCGGGGGAGGGGAAGCTATACACTTATTTCAAAATGTAATATAACCATCCAAAAGGTAGGAGAAACTCCATAAAATTGACAGGCCATTTCACTTTTCTGACAAGCAATAAAGCAAGCATCATTAAAATGGATGTCATATTACAGGGCAGAGAAGCAGCAGGGAAAATACCTACCTTGTTCCTGGTATTTGAAATAGAATAGAATGTGGCTTATTTATCCTTCCTCAGTCTAAACGTGGAAGCATTTCTATTTGGGGTTGAGGGTTGAGGGTCCATTTAATAAAGTGGAATTTCAGCATCAGAGCCCAAGTAAGAACATTTGGATTCTTTAGAAAAGAGCAATTAAAATTTTATAATATTAATTCTTATATTTGAGCAATTTACTTGTTTTCTTTTTCAAGGGGTGTCTTAAAGCATGAAACCCTCTATGACATACAAATTTTTGAGCTTATGACTAAGAAACAAAGTGTTTATAAAAAACAAAGATACAAAAACAAAGCTTTTTGATATAATTTTTAAACTCTGTGCTTATTTTCACTGGCTCTTGTGAAATCCAACCTATGCTGTACAAGGTCCACCTCATGACTCTAGTTCTTTAACTAAAAGCCTCTCCCTCTGATTCTTTTCTAGTAAGAAACTATTACTTTGGGGGAATGTTTTTAAACCCAAATCTTGAAAAGTCCTTTTTTTTGGGTAATCATTTGAAATTTGGTGGGAGACATAGTTTCCAAATTTTAACCTGTGGAAGAACACTTTACAGCTATCACTTGTGTAAGTATTCTGTATGGTCAAATAATTTAGAAGTCCCCTAGAAAATAACTTTTTTAGTGGCAGTGACCTTTATCGGTAACAGTTTCCTCTGAAATCTATTTAAGACTCAGAACTAAGTGAGATGCCAAATACAGATTTCTAAAATGAGACTCCTTATACAACCTAATTATTAAAAAAGATTAAAGGATGCTTTTCCTTTAGCAACATCATGGGTGGGACTTGATTAGTGACTATACTAAGTGACATAAGTCAGAAAGTCAGATGATTTAAAAAAACAAGGCAAACAATAAAAACAAAAAATGTGCTCCGAGATTCATTTTACATACTCTAGGATTTGAAAATGAAGGAGGATAACTCTGGTGGAGAAGTGCTCAACATGGAAACTGGGAATCCTCAGCAGAAGACATGGCATCTAAACTAGGTCTGAAAGTGTTTCATGGATTAATTTCAAATGCTCCATGCTCCAAGAAACCTTCCCCATCTAAAGTAGTCACCAAGCCTGTCATTTCAAATTATTTTATTTTCTGCTCAGCACTTAAGTCTATTTCATATTATGTCTGTGTTGGTTTACTTTCTACCTCTACCTATTGGGCATAAAGTACACAAGAGCAGAAGCATTTTTGATCATGATGATTTCTCATCCCTCAACTCAGGAAAAAGAGTCGCTCTCACTAGGGAGTAGTGGAATGGAGAATGAGGGAAGGGGATTTTAGATCAGAAGATTATCAAGAAAAACAACACAAATAAGACAAATTCCTCAGGATATTAATGGACATAAAATAGATTATTTTTTTTTCCATTTTTTTTATTGTTATTTGTGTCTTTTACATTTTGTATTCCCCTTGGGCAGCCCACCACCAATTCACCCGTGATCCATCTCCATGCATAAAATAGATTATTTAGGCTCGACAATAAGATGCACTAAAGGGGTAAAATGGGCAAATTGTTTATAACCAATTGTGAAGGAAATTTCTGAGGTTTTAAGAAGTCTGTAGTGAATTTATGAGAAGAAAGTTCATGAGCTCTAACTCTCCAAACTATTTCTAAAATGATTATCAATGTGATTATCCAGGATAAAGTTTTCTTGGCTGAATGTACACCTTTAGCAGGACTCAGGCATGTAAAGAGTAGTGTGATATTTTCATCAATCCATTTCTTCAGGTTTTAAAATGAAATATCTAGAAAATCGCAAAGATTCTGCAAAAAACTGTGAAAAACCATAAATCAGCATAGTGAAGTGGCAGGCTATAAAATCAACATACAAGTCTGTTACATTCCTATATGCAAACAATGAATAAAAGAGAAAGAAACCAAGAAAACAATCCCATTTTCAGTAGCAACAAAAAGTATTAAATACCTTAGGAATAAACCTAACAAAGGAGATGAAAGACCTGTTCAGTGAAAACTGCAAGGCATTGTAGAGTTGTATCAGTTCTTTGCAGACCTTGAATATTGCCCCTTTGTCAGAGTCTAGGAAAGTAAAAGCAAAATAAAAATGGGATTACATCAAGCTAAAAAACTTCTGTACAGTGAAAGAAACTATTATTAAAAACAAAAAGACACCTTACTGAATGGGAGAAAATATTTGCATATCATACATATCACAAAGGGGCAATATTCAAGATCTGTGAAGAACTGATATGACTCTACAAAAAGAAAACAAAGAACCCTATCAAAAAATGGGCAGAAGATCTAACTAGACACTTCTCCAAAGAAGACATACAGATGTGCCAACAGGCACCTGAAAGAATGTTCCTCACCCCTTATTATCAGGGAAATGCAAAAGCAAATCAGAGTCACAGCAAAATACCACCTCATTCCAATGAGAATGATCTATCTATATGTATGTATGTGTGTATGTATGTGTATGTGTGTGTGTGTGTGTATATTAAGAAATAACAAATGTCGGCCAGTATTTGGAGAAAAAGGATTTCTCTTACACTGTTTGTGGGAGTGCAGACTGGTCCAGCCCTATGGGAAACAGTATGGAGGCTCCTCAAAATATTAAAATAGATATTCCATACGATCCAGGAATTCCACTCCTAACTATCTACCTGAAAAATACAAAGATTGCTAATTTGAAGGAATAGATGCACTCCTAGTCTCACTGCAGCACTATTTATAGTAGCCGAGTTATAGAAACAAACTAAACGTTCAAAGTCAGAGCAGTGGATTAAGATGTGTATGTATTTTATATGCATACACACATATATATGTGTATATACACACATATATAAAAAATACACACATGCATATTGAAATAATATATTATTAATAATCAACAATATATTGATTATTAATAACTAATAATATATTATTATATGATATATATATAATACACATATGTATATTGAAATAATATATTACATGTATAATGTGTGTGTGTGTGTGTGTGTATAATAAACACATAGTGGAATACTACTCAGCTATAGAACAGGGTGAACTCTTGCCATTTGCCACAACATGAATGGAACTGGAGGAAATTATGTTAAGTGAAATAAGTCAGGAGAAAGATAAATAACAGATACCTTCATTTATTTATGGAAGACAGTGCGGGGGGGAACAGAGGAGCTGACAAAACTAAACCAAAACAAACCCTAGAAATATGACTGCAAAATTGGGGGGAAGCAAAGGTGGGGAAGGGGCACAATGGTCTAGGGTAAAAAACTCTGGGAGTGCTGATGGTGGGGGTGGTGTGGTAACATACATTTGAGAAGGGGCACACCTGTTCCCCTGAATCATATACAGAGTTGTAAATCAATGTTACCTCAATAAAGAGTATAAAAAAAGAATAACAGTAAAGAATAAAAAGATAACTATTAATTTTCTATTTTTATTATTATTAATAACCCCAAATGTGGATAAATAGGTGGCAAGTTCATAGAGAACACATTAATGTAATTGTATAAAAGCTTCAGTGACTTGAGTTTGTGACAGAATAATCTTAGAGCATGTGGGGGTTTGTTGTAAACAAAAGATTACATTTAAATGTAAATAAAAAACAAAAGCAATAATCTGCCATGCCCCTACACGCTGTTACTCCCACAGTAGTATATTTTACGTAGTCCCAAGAATGCTATTTATCAAAGCATCTCCTAAGTATGGGGATGAACCAGAAGCTTTCAAAGTGTTGATTGATCACTCTTTGCTAAGCAGTTTACTTGACTTACACAGTCACTACAAAATCAACAGCCTGGAAGAAAATTATACGGAGGCTGGAACAAAGGCTGGAATGTTAGCTTAGCAACTCTAGTAAATATAGCAGTTAATATTTATAAATGTCTAAAGGCCTGATCTGTTAAGAGAACAGATGGAATGAACTGCCTATGACAATTCAAGTTCTGCCCCCAAAGGAACTCTGACTACTCTTCACTTTGGCATAGAGGAGCTTTGAGAGAACTCTGGGCCAGATTGCCTTTCTCTGTACCTACTGAATTTACTCAAACTCTTGGGCATGTTATCAGGGTAATGTATGATTACCCTGGGTGTACCTGTCTCCATCTTCATCCATCTGCTCAAACCGAGGAGGTATTTTTGGAGTTTCACCAACTACATTACCTTAATGGAAGGGCAGCAAGAAAGTTATTTTATCTGCCAGGTGTTTCAAGGCACACATTCTTTTGGAAGTATTGTTTGTGGGAGGAATTGAACTACCCTGCAGATAGGTTAATCTTAAGATTTTTTTTCTTCCCCTCTGCATTGTGGGCTGAAATCATAGGAAAAGTTTATGGTTTCTCATCTTCAAATATTGCTAATTGTTCATTGGATAATGATTCCTCTTTCAAATAAAAGCCTTCATTCTTCCTTGTTCAGTCCAAACTCTTTCCTGCATCAGCAGTGAAATCCTTGCAGAGGTGTATTCTGGGATGAACTCATCATCTTGCACCATGTCAGTTACCACATTGATCTTTACCTCTGGATTCAACATTGTTTATTGAGAGATTTATTGTTAAGGGAGTGGTAGAAAATGAACTGTTCATGAGCCATTTCATCATATTTTGTTATCTAATTTCAGGTAGACCCAAAAGACACTGACCCTTATTTAAAAGCTGTCATTAAGACCTGAAGACATGACAACCTTTCCTAACAATAATCATAATTATTTTCGTAGTTTGCATTTCCTTCTAAAATTAATCAAAGATGCTCAAGTGCATAATTTCTTCTTATTCTTACCGCAATTTTGTCTTAAATATTTTAAAAACCAGTGTTGTCTAATAGAAATTTAAACGTGAACCATATATTAATTTTAAATTTTTTGGTATCCACATTAAAATAGGTAAAAAGAAAGGGGTAGAATTAATTTACTAATATATTTTATGTAGCCCATTATATCCAAAACTATTAGCATTTCATTATGTAATCAAGCCTACAAATATGATCAAGTAGCTATTTTATGTTTTGTACTAATTTTTTAAAAAAAGATTATATTTATTTTTGTGTAGAAGAACATATATATGTGTGTGTGTGTGTGTGTGTGTGTGTGTGTGTGTGTGTGTATTACACATATGTATATTGACAGAGGAGGGTGGTGAGGGGATACACCAGAGACAGAGTGGGGAGCAGAACAGGCGGAACATTTTGTATTGTTTTAAAAAGGGACTATGGTGATGCTTCACAGGTGAATTGGTGGTGGGAAACCTATGGGGAATACACAATAATGTAAAGGACATAAATTTAAAAAATACTTTAAAAAATTACAAAATATTTTTTTAAAACCTAGTGTGTGTGTGTGTATATATATATATATATACATGTTATATATATATAAATAACAATAATATATATATATGTGTATATATATATATTATTGTTATTTATGTCTTTTACATTTTGTATTCCCCTTGGGTAGCCCACCACCAATTCACCCGTGATCCATCTCCATGGTCCCTTGTGTTCTTTTCTATTCCATTTTGTGCCCTTATCCTCCCCTCCCCCCCGGCTGAGTGTCTCTCTCCTATTTGGTTTTCCTATAGTCCTATTATAAGTGAAACCATTTGATATTTTTCTTTTTCTTTCTGGCTTATTTCACTGAGTATGATTCCCTCTAATTCCATCCATGTCGCTGCAAATTGCATGTGTTTATCTTCTTTGAATGCTGAATAGTATTCCATTGTGTATATGTACCACATCTTCTTGATCCAATCACCTATTTTTGGACATCTGGGTTGCTTCCGTACCTTTGCTATTGTGAATAGTGCCGCAATGAACATACAGGTACATGTATCCTTTCAGATTAGTGTTTTTGTGTCCTTTGGGTAAATTCCCAAAAGTGGTATTGCTGCGTCGTATGGGAGCTCCATGTTTAGCAGTTTGCAGAATCGCCATACAGCTTTCCATAGTGGTTGGACCAGTTCACATTCCCACCAGCAGTGTAGAAGAGTTCCTTTTTCTCCACATCCTTTCCAGCATTTGTTGTTGCCTGTATTTTTAATGTGTGCCATCCTCTCAGGTGTGAGGTGGTATCTCATAGTGGTTTTGATTTGCATTTCCTTGATTATAAGTGATGTTGAGCA
>PVIJ01014929.1:0-38539 GCA_004024925.1 Scalopus aquaticus
GCCATCCTCACAGGTGTGAGGTGGTATCTCATAGTGGTTTTGATTTGCATTTCCTTGATTATAAGTGATGTTGAGCATTTTTTCATGTATCTGTTGGCCATTTGCTTTTCTTCTTTGGAGAAGTGCCTTTTGAGCTCTTCTGCCCATTTTTTGATTGGGTTATTGGCTTTTTTTTGTTGTTGAGTTGTGTGAGTTCCTTATAAATTTTTGTTATCAGTCCTTTATCAGATGTATTGTGTGCAAAGATCTTTTCCCAGTTGGTAGGGTGTCTGTTAGTTTTGGTTAATGTCTCTTTTGCTGTACAGAAGGTTTTTATTTTGATATAATCTCATCTGTTTATTTTGTCTTTCACTTCCTTCGCTTTGAGGGATGTGTCTTTCAAGATTTTGCTGAGATGTATGTCGTGTAGAGTTTTGCCTATATTTTCTTCTATACATTTTATAGTTTCAGGTCTTACATCCAGGTCTTTTATCCATTGTGAGTTGACTTTTGTGCAGGGTGTGAGGTAGTAGTCTAGCTTCGTTTTTTTGCAATCCTACAAGCAAATGGACCAAGAAAGAAGGCAGGAACAGCTATACTTATATCAGATAAAATAGACTTCAAACTTAAGAAGGTAAAAAAAGACAAAGCTGGCCACTACATCATGATAAAGGGGACAATAAAACAGGAGGATATAACGATCATCAACATATACTCCCCAAATGAAGGAGCACCAAAATGTATCAGACAATTATTATCATCCCTGAAAACAGACATTAAAGAAAATACTTACATAGTAGGAGATCTCAACACCCCACTTTCTCTGTTAGACAGATCAAGAAGACAGAAAGTAACCAAGGACATTAAAGCTCTAAATAAGGACCTAGACCACATGGGATTAACAGATATTTATCAATCACTTCATCCCCGAAAAATTGAATACACATTTTTCTCAAGTGCACACGGGACATACTCCAGGATCGATCACATATTAGTCCACAAAACAAACCTCAACAGATACACTAAAATCAAAATCATACCAGCCTTCTTCTCCAATCATAAAGGAGTCAAACTGGAAATAAATCATAGAAAGGAAAAAAGAAACCTCCTTACCTTATGGAGACTGAAACCCACATTACTGGAAAAGCAATGGATCAACGAAGAGATCAAAGAAGAAATTAAAAAATACCTGGAACTGAATGACAAGGAGGACACAACTTTCCAGAACATCTGGGACACAACAAAAGCAGTAATAAGAGGAAAATATATAGCATTACAAGCTCACATCAAGAAACAAGAAACAACCCAAAGAAACAATTTAATCTCACATCTCAAAGAACTAGAAAATGAACAACAAAAAAACCCCAAAAGACAGTTTAAGAAAGGAAATAATAAAAATCAAAGCAGAACTAAATGAAATGGAAACAAAAAAAAAACAATCCAGAAGATTAACGAAACCAAAAGTTGGTTCTTTGAAAAAATAAACAAAATAGACAAACCACTAGCCAGGCTTACAAAGAAAAAAACGAGAGAAAACACAAATAAATAGGATCATAAATGAAAAAGGAGAAATCACAATGGACACATCAAAAATAAAAAATATCATCAGAGACTACTATAAACAGCTATATGGAAACAAGTATAACAACCTAGAGGATATGGACAGAGTTGAAATTTGAGCCCACATGTAAGTTATCACAAAGTTCATATTCTTAACCTTCATACTATAGTTGACATAGTATGGACTATGTTTATTGTTTTATTAGTTTAGTCAAGATCATAGAAAGTGGTATCAGAATAGAAAGTTTTCTATGTCTCAGAAAGTCTTAATCTTACATTTTTACTGGAAGAGTCTTCTCACAAGTCAGGTTTTTATCTATGCAATCTACCTTTCCTTTATTTCTGTTACTGTTTCTGTCACATAAAGAAAATGAAATAAAATATATAAACAGTTTAAACAAGCCAAAATAGAGTGCAAGAAAATAGACTCCATATCAGTAGATTTGGAACTGAATTGAAGAATTTCCAAAGATGTTAACAGATTGCACTAAAGCTTTGTATACTGGAAAGAGTAAACTAGAAAGAAAACAGTTCTAAGGCAAATCTAAGGCACATTAGTTATAATTACAATTTCCTTCTTTTCGTCTAAATAGTCTGCTTTCATGTTAATTATATTTCATTTTGCTTCTTTTCTTTTTAATTATATATATATAATATTATATATATAAATAAATATATATATATATATTTCAGATTATGTCTTCCTGTGTCTTTTTCTTGAATAATTGTTTTCCGGGTCAAGTTTCCATTTTTTTTTTTTAAATCTTGCCTGTCTTGAAGGTCTTGCCTGTACATTTATATAGTCTGCCATTTCTTGTCAAATACTGACTCTAGATTGTTAATAATTGTTCTTGTTTAAAATTACATAATTTTCAGGGAGGCTATACTTTGTGTTTTTTACTTACTCATGATCAAATATCAAGTAAACAGATTTTTTAATTTTGCACTAAAGTTAGCTAAAGGTGAAGGAGTAGATTCCTGGAATATTTAGCTCTTTTATGCTCAATTTTTTATAATCCTTTTACTGAACAAATTTACATAAAGTAAGATGCACAGTCCCCTAACTTCAAGAAAAGTGTTGGCAAATGTATATACACATATATCTCAACTCCATCACCCAGAAAGTTCCTCCATATATTTTTCCTATCAATCCACAAACCCCTAAGGCAAAATCTTTGCTTATTTTTTTCACTATAGTTTTCTTCTTCTAGAAATCGAAAGTAGTTCCATAGTAAATGGTCTTCCATGTCTGCTTGTTCCATGCAGAATAATATGTGTTGCTTTTAGCTGTAATTGCTTAATATTCATTGTTGAACAACATCCCATTTTATATATAATACAAATCATTCTCCGTTATCCCGTTGAAATTTAGATCGTTTCTAATTAGGGGCTATTAAGAATGAAGCTTACATGAACATTTAAAACTTTTAGAGAATATATGATTTTCACTTCTTTTGGGCTGATATATGGGTGTGGAAATGTTGGGTCATGGAGCCTATGTACCATTATAAGAAACTACTAAAAAGGTTTAGTTTCCTAGTAGCAGTTTTTAAGTTCTGGTAGTTATAAACCATTGTTAACATTTGGTGTCATCAGTCTTTTAATTTTAGCTTTTCTTGCAGTTGTTTAATAGAATTTCATTGCGTTTATAATTTCCATTTCCCTGGTAGCTGAAATTGCAAAGGCCTTTCACTGTCTTTGTTAACTGGTTCTAGATCTCCCTTTCAAAGTCTGTACTTGAACCTTTTGTCTCCTCCATTCCTGATTATATTGTTTTTAGAGTTTTTAATGTATTCTAGATCTGTCCTTAGTCACATATACATATTTTGCAACTATTTTCTCCTAGCCTTGTGGCTTGTTTTTCCTTGGTGAGTTTTTTTTTTTTAAGATATATTTATTCATATAAGAGCTGGGGTGTAGGCCAGAGATGTGAGAGGGGGTGTGAGAAGATTCATCAGAGCCACAGTGGGAAGCAGAACAGGCAGATCTACTGAAATACACTGCTGAGGGGTGCAGCAGGAGAGAAAGGAGAGGTCTGCTGTGCCATGTGGGTTAACTCCCTGGCTGGGGATTGAACTCATCCCACAGTGGCTGTTGATAGCTTCATAGTCTTGAGATGTAACCCCTTGTGCCACCAGGGAGGCCCCCTCTTGGTGCCTTTTCAAAAGAATGATTTTGTTATTTAGATAAACTTTATTTCATTTGTATGATTATTGTGTTCTATGAAGTATTGAAAAAATGTCGTCCTGCTTGTCAATTGCAAAGATACTCCCTTTTAGTTTTGTTCTAAAAGTTTCATAATATCCACTTTTGTTCCATTTTTCTTTTCATGAATAAAGCATTAACACTTTGTAATGAGCTGCTTGGCTACCCAATTGATGCTGTTTTAATATTAGCTATTCTTAAGCAACCATGGTTTCCCTATCTCTTGTGTAAGTTCTTAATTTCATTTTTCTCTCTTGCCTTCCTACTCCTGAGTAAAAGATTTAGATAAATACAGTAAATAGTTTAATCAGAAGGGGAACTATCTTTTTCGATTCAGAAAGGTCTTAATTCAGAAGTAGTGATGAGGATGTTGGAAGGACTGGAGTAACGAAAGAGGTAAAGTGAGTTTACCTGAAGATTAGTGACTATGAAAATCAGAGTTGGGGGAGCAAAAGGAAGGCAGAAATTTCCCAGCACTTAGCATCTCTGTGAAGCTCTTGTCAGTATTGCCAAAGAACGTGGAGTTGCCCAGCAAAACGTGTGCTACTACCTCTGTAGTCACTCTTCTGATTCTGCTTCACTGCTACTGTCGATGTTCCTGGAAATAAGAAACATGAAGGAAGTCACTCCTCTCTTCCTTCTTTCTTTCAATCATACACCAATACTGCTCATTGGCAGAAACTATCCAAAAACTAGCCATTCAGGGATTCTGGGATACATAATCTTTGGGTTTCCAGGTAGGAAATTACAGAGTGGAGGACTTAACGACAGAAATTGAGTGAGCTAAGAGTACAAAAACAATTGAGCGGCATATAAGTGTAAAGTCTCATCTCATTAAATAGCTTTTGGGCTGGGGGACTTTAGGTCTACACTCATCATGTTGATACAGACGACCTTTGGACAGTATCTCTTGTTTGAGGTCTTTCCATGACACCTCAAAGAGCCTATGCAATCTATTTTGGTCAAGAACCAAACTAAAACCTCGGAAAAATACTACTCTTGCCTTTACTCCTCCCACAAAATATAAATCAGGATATAAAGTGTAAGCCATCTTCTGAGGAAACATTGAGTAAGCAAGTTCCCAAGGTCCACCCTCATCTATATTCACAGCTCCAAGTCTTCTCTGGGGTTTGAGGTCATTGAGCTGCTGACTAGAGCAATCTTGCAGTATGATGTGGCCAGAAAATGTTTGTAGAAGACAAAAAATTATACCACAAAGAGCTCTTTCCATATAATTGCACTGGATAATACAAACAACAAAAAAAAAATAAACCAATGAAAAGCATGCTGGGGAGACGAAGCTCTCCAGGATGGTGGCAGAAGTAGGCCTGGAAATTCTGTCTTTTAGAAAACAAATTTAAGAGGTAAAAATTAAAAACAAACAAAAAGATAAAGTCTCTGTAAAATTCCTTAAGCAAAGATGATATATTTATTTAAAAAAATCTACTACATTTTGGTAAGTATAGTGAGAGCCTATGCCATTCAAACGGTGGCCAGATCCCTTTCCCATCCAGCTCAATGTAATGACGTTTTTTTTAACTTTTTTTTATTGTTATTAATGTCTTTTACATTTTGTATTCCCCTTGGGTAGCCCACCACCAATTCACCCGTGATCCATCTTCATGGTCCCTTGTGTTCTTTTCTGTTCCATTTTGTGCCCTTATCCTCCCCCCGCCCCCCCGCTGAGTGTCTCTCTCCTATTTGGTTTCCCTATAGTCCTGTTATAAGTGAAACCATTCGATATTTTTCTTTTTATTTCTGGCTTATTTCACTGAGTATGATTCCCTCTAATTCCATCCATGTCGCTGCAAATTGCATGTGTTTATCTTCTTTGAATGCTGAATAGTATTCCATTGTGTATATGTACCACATCTTCTGGATCCAATCATCTATTTTTGGACATCTGGGTTGCTTCCATACCTTTGCTATTGTGAATAGTGCCGCAGTGAACATACGGGTGCATGTATCCTTTCGGAAGAGTGTTTTTGTGTCCTTTGGGTAAATTCCCCAAAGTGGTATTGCTGGGTCGTGTGGGAGCTCCATGTTTAGCAGTTTGAGGAATCGCCATACAGCTTCCCATAGTGGTTGGTCAGTGTAATGATGTGTAATGATGTTTTTACTCAAGGCAGGTACAATCAAGGACAAGAAGCACTGAAGGGGTATGATTTTATTTGGAGCAAAATGTAGAAAGTTTAGCTTAAAGGCACTGTCAAAATAATAGAGATTTTAGCTAATAGAACCCGCCTGGTGTCTAAGCAAGACTGACCTTAAAGATTACGTCCTTCAAAAGGGCTGGGTGTTAATTTGACCAGATTTGGAACAAATTATGCTCTTGGGCATTGTACAAAATAAGAGCACATTCAAATAGCAGTTAATGCAGGCTAATAGCTGGGAAGGATACCAATATAGCTTGACCAGTTCATAAACTTCCAGAAAATAAGTGACACCAGGGGTGAAACCATCACAGTGTTCCGATAAAGCCACTCATCCTGGGATGGGAGGAGAAGGCCAGTTACACTGTTAAGCTCATGACGGCACCCTCTAGGGAACAACATTACATGTTACATATTATAGGAGACAAAGATATCAATGAACAGAACCCTCAAATACATAAGGTAAAACTGACAGAATTTAAGGGAGCAATAAGAATGGTAGGGACAGGGCCTCCCTGGTGGTGCAGCGGTTAAGTGCTGCGCTGTGGAGCCATTGGCAGTGGCGACAAGAATTTGTCCCCCGGCCAGGGAGATTCCCACATGGCGTGGCAGACCTCTCCTGCCTCGCCCGCTGGTCCCCTCAGCAGTGTATTTCTGATCTGCCTGTTCTGCTCCCCACTCTGTCTCTAGTGAACCCTCTTGCTGCCCCACGCCTCTGGCCTGTACCCCAGCTTGTATGCATAAATAAATAAATCTTTAAAAAAAAAAAAAAAGAATGGTAGGGACCACAGAGTGCACAATGGACTCTGGTGGAGAACAAGGTTTTTTTTTTTTTTAAAGATTTATTTATTTATGCATACAAGCTGGGGTACAGGCCAGAGGCGTGGGGTGGCGAGAGGGTTCACTGGAGACAGAGTGGGGAGCAGAAGAGGCAGATCAGAAATACACTGCTGAGCGGAGTAGCGGGCGAGGC
The DNA here is from genome assembly GCA_004024925.1 of Scalopus aquaticus. NCBI lineage: Eukaryota > Metazoa > Chordata > Mammalia > Eulipotyphla > Talpidae > Scalopus > Scalopus aquaticus. The sequence continues at coordinate 6,871 of PVIJ01014929.1, forward strand.
AGGAGAGGTCTGCCATGCCATCTGGGAATCTCCCCGGCAGGGCATTGAACTTGCTTCACTGCTGCAGACAGCTCCACAGCGCAATGCTTAACTGCTGCGCCACCACAGAGGCCCAAACAATGGATGTTTTATGGTGGGAGAGCTGCAAAGGACCTAGCTGAAGAGAGAAATCCTATATTGTCAAAAACCTAACAAAGAATACAACAGTGGTTCTTCATTAATAAGAGATTGATAGAGAAATAAATGATTCAAATATAATAGAAACATTAGTACCCCATTTTTTATATAAATAGAACAAGAAGGCAGAAGATAAACAGAAAATGTAAGAATTGACTGGCATTATAAACCAACTAAATTTGACAGAGACCTCTAGATATCTCCACCCAGCAACAGAATATAGATTTACCTCAAACACATTTGGGTCAACTCTAAGACCATATGCTAGGCCATTAAATAATGTTCAGTGAATTTGAAAGCATTGAATTCATTACAATGTATTTTCTCCCAACTTGAGAGAATAAAATTAGAAAAAAAAATGGTAGGAATAAACTTAGGAAATTCAATATATGACATATTAACAATATAAAGAGTAAAACCACCACATGATTATTCTAATGTCTAGAATCAGTAATTGACAAAAATTTGACAACTTTTAAATAACAAACACTCCAAAATCTAGGAATTGAAAGGACATTCCTCAACTTGATTGAGGACATCTGTGAAAAAGCCTATAGCTAACATCATGCAATGGTGATAGATCCTCAGGGTAGATAAATAACTGGTAATATCCATACAATGGCACATTATTCAGCAGTAAGGAAGAAAGAAGTACCAATACATGTTATAACATGGATGAAACTTGAAAATATGCAAAGAAGCCAATATAATGTGTTATTATTAAAAAGTAACACATTGTATTTATTGCATGTATTTTATATATTCAGCATAGATGCATACAGAGAGATCAAAAGTATACAAGGGTACTGGGTTTTGAGAGAATAATGAAAAAGTTTTTACAGTTATGTAGTGATGACAGTTGCATAAGTTTATAAGCATATGGAAAACCATTGACTTGTTCACTTAGATGAATTTTAAACTATTTTAATTATCTCAATAAAGCTTTAATAACAAATAAAAAATAAACACAAAAAAAATAAATAGAAACTCCATTTTATTCTCAAACATTGCAATGATTTTCCTGGCTGTTCTCATTTACATAAAAACCTATATGAGCCATCATGATATAAATACTTTGCATGTATGTTTTCATTTAATCTCAATTAGTACAGCAGCTTGATGGAGTGAGTATATCACTGTTTTCTACAGGATATAACAAGAACTGAGAAAAGTTGAAGACACTTGTCAAATTCACATCATTAGTAAATCTCACAGTTAATTTTTTTTTCTTTAAGCATTTTAATTCATGAAATTATTTAAAAATTTATAGACACGAACAAACTAGGTATACTGTGTTAGAAAATGTATTTATTCAAATATGGAAGTCATGCAAATAGAATACATCTAGTGATCTAGATATAATTAAAAAAGAATATGTTTTATGTTATTTTTTGTTATTTCAATTTTTATCATTGGAATTTTCTTTTTGAGGTAATGGGCTGTGACAGAGGATTATGGGTGCTTTGGTGGTGGATGTGGTGTGGTTACATATATCTGAAGAGGTGTGCTTGTGCCTCTAAATTATACAGTGTTGTAAACTAACACTGCAGTCAAATTTTTATTCTTAACCATTCTCAAATGGTGCCTAAATGCTTCTGATTATGAAGAGCCTAAACCATTGGTAATGGTATACAACTTTCAACTCCTACAGAAAATTTCAAAATTCCAACACAATATAATATTGGAAATAATCCAAAGTAGTTTTTTCCCCCCTGAAGAACTGTATATTTACAATATTAAACAACAAACAGATTGCTTATTACTTCTAACTTCTAGAATGAAGGACATGTGCTAGGCACATAACTATGATAACACACAGTACTTAATGTTTTATCTTTATGATCACTCATTATATACTGTTCATTTATAAAGTTTTTTATGAATTCCCCTTTATAATTTGTACAATGTGTATAGGTTGTAAACATATAGATCATAATATTGAGCTAAAGTGAAAATAAAAATAAAAATCAATACCAACTAACGACAATCCATGAAACAAGAAATGATGAGATGTGAATCAACATATCACAATATCTATTCTTCCAAATTGGTAAACAATTGGGTTTAGGTTTAAGTAAGAAGATTTAAGTAAGATTATTCATTCATAACCACACAGAGTTGTTTTTATAAGGATTCAAGGGAATGCCCAAATCATATCCAGATCAATGAAGTATTGATAGTTGATAAATGTGATTGTTCAAAAAGATAAGCCTTTTTGAAAGCCCTAGAAGTAAATAGAGTAAGAACTGGGACTAGAATCAAGTCTTCTGGTTCCAGGCCTGGGTACAATGCTGCTGTCTCCACTTTAATCTCACTGAACTCAAAATGCTTATTTAATGTTTGTATAGAATCTTTTTTTATACTTAACAGAGGAAAAATATTGTTATCAAATGTGGGGGTAAAAGAATGTTGGTTAGTTGACATTTTATGGAGATTTATTAATTTTGTCCAAGTTGATTTTAAATTTAATTATTGCTCGCCTCACTGTTTCTCTAAAGGAGTCTGCTTGGCTCCCTGTCTGTAATCCCAAAGTAAAAAAGTTTATTTTGCTGATAGTATATAATTAAAGAAGACAGTTAAAGATTAGGGAAGGATGCACTAAGAGATCACTGGGACAATCAAGAAAACAAGATGATAAAAACCTAAAAAATAACATTCCCTCACATATAAAGTAAAAGCTTCATTTAAAAACTAAGTCTGGAATTTAAATTCAATACCCTGTTTTTGTCTAGGAATAATGAAAACTTTCTAATTATCAACTATGACAGGGAAAGAATTGCTCTTGTAATATGACATTACTTTGTTTTTGGAGCAAAGGACATAGCATGAGAAACTATGTTATATGTTAGGCATTTTTGGCACTAATTCTGGTTGGTTTTGGCATCACTCCCAATTTATAGAATTGATTAGGATATGACATCATAAACTCTATATTCTAGAGTAAACTATATAACTATAAACTATATAACAAAATTTTTCAGTTGCTATTTTGTACTTACTCATATATTGCTTGTTCTGTCTCTTTAACTGTATTGTTTCTCTTTCTTTTTAATCTGAACATGGCTAATAATCACAAATTAGTGGAATATGCCTTTGACATAACCTGTAATCACTTACTTATCGAATTAGTGGCAAAAGGCTCTGATTTTAGAATCTGATGGCAATTATACTGTCATGAGTCCAATCCAATGAGAAAAGTTAAATGAAGAGACAAATTCAGGTTAAAAAAAGGCATTTTGGCAAACTGTCAACATTTTATATTTAAGATTCCCAGCTATTTTCCAGAAAAATCCTAAGATATCATCATTCTTGTCATCCTTTACTCAAACCATTAAGGTTCCCATGGTCATCATATATTTCTTAACTGGCTTTTCACCTTCACCTTGATCATTAATATTAAAATCAAATAAAATATGGGCAGAAAATATGTCTAGTGAATACTTCCCTACAACAGCCAAGACATAAGTTTAAAGAAGATATACATGAGATATATAGGTAAATATATATATGATTTGTATAGGTAATATAACATTTTTTACAAGAGCCATATGTATTCCTCATAGAAAATTCTAAAAAATATACAAAATTATTTTTAATCATCTATTTTTTACCACGTAGAATTACCAAAGTTAATACTTTCATTTATTTTTCTTTAACTTATATAAGTATCTGAAATAAACATTATATGTTTATTTTCCATGTTCATCATGATCAAATGGAATTGCCCTATTTGCCACAGAGTCAGAATAATATAAAGATCATTTTCTATCAGATCACCCAATTAACATGATAATAAGTCTAGGGGTAGCATAAGGCTTGAACTTTGTGAATCTGAAGTGGCATGTTCAGTTTAGACAGATAAATTAAAACAACCAGGTACATGTTGTTATCATATTCAATTCACATCTTCTAGTATTAAGGTTCTATTAGGTTTGTAAGATGAAGAATTAATCCAGAGAGGTGCTAATTAAATGTAAATAAAGGCCATTATGAACTTCTCAATGGAACTCAACTGGTATTATTATATTAAATAAAAGTGGTGTCAATCAGATGCCCAGGTACATGACTTCTCTTAATTTTCAAAGAACCATTACTAACTATATAAATTTAATTAAATATTTATAAAAGGGTTTGCTGACCATTTTCTTGGACTGCACTGCCACATAACTATTCCCTTAAAACAAAGATTTTTTTTCATCAACAAAATGACTTTAGATCATCATTCATATCAAGTTGTTCAGTTCACCCAGAAAATTCCTGGAGTATAATTTCAATTGTGGATATTTTCCAGGAAAGTGATCCAAGCATAGCTCACAGTTTGCAAATGTATACTGTGAAATATGCTCATAGTTCCTTTCTCTTTCAATTTGGTTTGAACATATCTAAGTGTCTATAGGTTTAAAAATAAATTGTCCATCTTGATTTAATAAATATATAATGCCAAATTCCACAAAAAATAGAAACAATTTGACAAGTGGTTGAATTCTACTTTTGAAAGTGTGTGCCTTTGAAAAATACTTTTGAAATATTATGAGTAATTAAGCATTAGCTTAAGCTGTATGGTGTATGATTTATTTGTCATTGTCCAGAAAAGTAGAACATTTCAGTAGTATTTATTTTTCTGTTCTGCATTTCATTACTGCACTACTTACACTATGTATATGGTTGCTATATTGTTGGAAGAATTTGAGAAATTTAGGTTGCTAGTCACACATTCTAGGACACAATCTCTTAAATACTGTGACTTCTCAACAAAACTATAACCATACTTAGCTGTTGATAGCAGATGGGCTAAAGTGCTTTTCCATTTTGTTACATTGAAGATTTAACTCCTGAATAATACTGCTTTTAATACATGTAGCCAAATAATACTAGTTAGTAAAATTGTAAATTTCAATAAACGTTTATTATTTTGAATGGAACTTAGAAGATACAGATTAAATTGCCTGCTCTCTGAGAAGTTAAATTTTAGATAATGAGACCAAAACCAAACAAATCATCAAATAATCTAATAAAGAAGGCATTACATAACATTATATAGAGAGAAACCTTATCCTTATAGTATTTCTTACCCTCTGAAGTAGAATTAATATGCTATATGTGCTTTCCCCATCAGCTTTTAGAACTGAAATAACATCATGTCTTGTTATTGGTGCAAAATATCAAAAGACAAATAAGAAGTTAATTCTCTGAGGAATAATACTTTCAAGTTAGAATTTATATTAAATTAACTTATTATTTGAAAGGTTATGCAACGATGATATTTTTGCATGTAATATTATTTGACTAGAGTGTGTTTACCATGCTAACAATGTCAGTAAAGAAATTCTGGAATATTCTTTCTTTTTTTAAATTTTTAAAAAAATATTTATTTATTTATGCATACCAGCCGGGCTACAGACCAGAGACATGGAGCGGCGAGAGGGCTCACCAGACACAGAGTTGATCTGCACAGACAGATCAACGGAAGCACACTGCTGAGGGGAGCAGCGGGCAAGGCAAGAGAGGTCTGCAGTGCCATGTGGGAATCTCCCCTGCTGGGCTTCGAACTAGCGTAGCCGCCACCGACAGCACAGCGCCTATCTGCTATGCAGTGGGGAGGCCCTGGAATGTTCTTTCTGTTACATACTCTGAAGGATTTTTCTCAGTGAGATAAACTAGCAGGTCTAATTTCTTCCAAGACTGTAGGACATTTTTTTCATTAGATTTTAAGCCAAATAAAACTATTAATAGCCTTTCTCTGACTCAGGGCTGGGGATTCTGGCCCAGTCTTCAGGTAAGAGAGACTCAGGTATGTTGTTTTCCTCAAGCAGTCTATCTGTCCTAATATCAATGAGGGTTTCACCAGATGAGGAAATTCTCATTCAATGACAATTCAAAAATAGAAAATTTTTAATTGTGATGGTAAAGTTTTACTAAATAATGTAGGCATATAATATAGTAGATGACATTCTATTTTTGGAATAATTAGATGAAGGTATAAACCATGTTTTTGCTACCTATGGGGCAGATGACTTCAGGCAATTTGTTTTACTTCATCCTTACAAGGGTAATAATAAATACTATTTAAGATTATTATGAGAATAACATGGACTAGTGCCTGGCAAACAAATAATGTTAAATAAATGACATCCACATTCTTATTTAATCACTATTTGAAAAGCATTTAATATTTGGAAAGAGAAGTAGGTTATAGTTGTATCATGCATTATTAAAGAAATAAAACATTCCCAAATATACTATAAAGGATCAATTCAGCACAAAGATATAATATTATTTAATATGCATGCACCCAACATAGAACATCACATAGAACCCCTAATCATAAAAAAAAAAAAATTAGAAGAGGGAGAGAGAGTGATCCAATATCGATAGGGAACTTCATAAAAAAACAATAGTGCTAGGGCCTCCCCAGTGGCGCAGCGGTTGAGCGCTGCGCTGTGGAGCTGTCGGCAGCGGCGACACAAGTTCGACACCCGGCCAGGGAGAATCCCATATGGTGGGACAGACCTCTCCTGCCTCGCCCGCTGCTCCCCTCAGCAGTGTACTTCTGATCTGCCTGTTCTGCTCCCCACTCTGTCTCTGGTGAACCCTCTCGCCACCCCACGCCTCTGGCCTGTACCCCAGCTTGTATTAAAAAAAAAAAACAAAAAACAATAGTGCTATTGTTGGAAATGTAGATTGTTGAAATCATATGGAAAACTATATAGGAGTTCCTAAGAAAATTAAAAATAGAATTAATTGGTTGGATAAAATATAGAATAAGAAAGGAGATATTTAGGGAAGAATGATTATTTTAGTTAAATATACTGAGTTGTAGATTGCTTTGATGACTGAATTAACGTTATATGTTAAGCAGTATATGTTTTGTCTAAAGATCAGCAGATAATTAAAGGTTAAATGTGTATATTTTGGGTGTTTTCATATAACTGAAGTTAAAAGAGTGGACTTAAGCTGGATTATCCAAGGCAAAAAGAAGATGACAAACCTGAGTCTGCAAATATGATAAGGCATTTTCAATTAACAATGCTTCTATTCTCAGCGAAAAAAAAAATAATGAATACCTTGAAAGTCAAAGTAAAAGCTGGTTCTCTTTCTCCATCTATTCTCATGTCCTTCAATATTTGCATCTATTATCCCATTATTCCTAAAATGCCAATGTACTTGTGTGTATCAAGATGTTTTTTGTTATACAGCAACAGTTTCTATACTTCTGCCTTTCCATATTTCCATTCATTTCTTAATTATATGTACAGCAAACATGGGATAGATGGGATAATCCACATTCAGACCTACTCATGATGGGAATGTTAAGAAAGCATGGACTGGAGTGTGACTACATAGCTGGGTCTCCTCGTTCAAACACATGCACTTATAGAGAAACCTGAAATGATGCCATTATATTTAGGTTACTCTTCCAATAATGGGGAAAGTGTTACATCTTTTATGGAAACTTCATGTAACCTACATAGAGATTTTATGTTTTTCTACATGTCAATTTTCACAAAATCATTTAAGCACAAAGTATCATTTATATAGCAGTCAAATAAAACAAATAGGATACTATTTGCATGATAAACCAATCATGGACAATTTAACATTGAACATTCAATATTCCAGAGATAGATTCTACTGACTAGTCGTTCAGAGAATATAAATGGTTTACTTCATGCTTTCCTAGTCTTTCTATAGGCCTTTTCAGCATTTAGATTTGGGTATTCTAGGCACTTCCTGTGACAATTTTATCTTAAAGCCTAGATTGACAGAAATGTTGGAACATCTTTGTTCCCACATTTACTTTGGGGCTTAGGATACCGTGATACCATTCACACTAAATATTCAAACTTGTCACTTTTAAATGTGCTTGTGGCGACTCTGCTTCTCTCCTGCTCTGGAAGGAAAATCTTTCAACAACCCAGCAGAGTGGAAGGAATCAAGAACACATATTTTAAAGTGACATGTCAATATACAAACTCTAAGGTCTTAATGAAATCTTTATTCTAAGAACTGAACTTTTTAACTCCACTGTGTCCCCCAACCACTCTGTTAATCGTTTCCAAATCAAGTTCATGGGCATGAGAAACATGTCTAGATGTGACTGAACTCATCAGACAATGGAAACAGGTACCTCTGAGTGCACTGACAAATTTTTTCGAGTATCTTAGACTTGCAATTTTGAAGAAGCACTTTCGGTTTCAGGTACTTTGAGGAAGAAAAAGAGAAAACTGTTTAGCCAGTAGGAGTTTTCAAAGGCTTTTGCATTACTAAACCATGAATAATGTTTGGGTATACTGGTGGCTGTTTGTACAATTCTCTCATTTTGGCATGGTACAATTAGCTTGGCAACATTTGCTTGTGAAAAACCGTGGTCGCTAACAAGACACGATGGCGGGTCAAAACTGTGATTCATTGCCAGAACTGCCTGGACACTACTTACATGTTCTTGGAGTCAATCCAGTAGTTAGTCCCTGAAGAAGTTTACATGAATGATGCTCATCCTCAAATTAACCTCAACATTTTAAAACTGTGGCAATGTAAATGGTTAATCCAAGACGTTCTCTGTTGTCTGAAATTTTGCCAATGCTTGCTTTTTGCTTGCTTACAATTGATTACATGCAAGAGGTTACCAGTGCATAAATACCCAGGTTCCATTTGCAGTGGCAACCTAACCTTGCTGTAGAAGCTACAAAACTCGAGGGCAGAGACAGCTGGAGTCACCAGGGTCAGGCATTATAAAACAGTCAATTCCCTATCTTTGAGTTTAGTGTTCAACACTCATTTTGAAGAATGGATGTTAGACCATTGTTGATGCTCAATAGCTAGAAGATATAAGTTGAACAACCAATAAATTGAGATCTCTGAATAGTTTGAACCATTATTGCTGTTTTGTGTAACGTTACTATAATAATATTTTTAAATTGAAATAAGAAGTCTTCTTCATTATAGAATTAGTAAAGGGTGGCAGGTAAGCCCTCTAATAGTAAAACCAGACTGCCGTGTATTAATTTTAGTTCTCCCAATTTCTAATTGTATGATCACAAATCAAGTTTCTCTCTTTGCCTCAGTTTCTTCATCTATAAAATGGAGATGTGTGGCACTAAGAATAAAGCATTTAGAATAGAGATGAGCCCTTTGTAAGTAACATGTAAATATTAATTATTATCATTATAAATTAAGAATCTTTTGCTGATTGTATAGTTCTATGAATCCATTAAAGTTAAAAACAAACGTGCACTGTCTGGAAATATTTTACCTAGTAAGGACTGAATCTCAATGTCTTATCTGGCTATTTCATAAGGTTGATGTGAGACTCAATATTTTAAATAATATTATTATATAAATTAGTATGTGAAACATAATATTTTGAATAAAATACAATGTCTGAAACTTACTAATGATAACCTTATCACTAGTGCTATTATTGTTAATGTTTTCTGCATAACCTAAAAACACAAACCAATTATTGGTGAGGAATGGATTTAACTGTGCTAAGTAGTATAAATAGCAATAGTAAAATAGAACCTTAGACTGAAAAGGAATCTAAGAGAATTCTTATAAACCAAGAAACATTTTACTATGAAGTTAAAGTGCCCACACACACACACACACACACACACACACACAACAACTACTTTTTAACATCTTCATGAAAATATAATCACTTCTTTATGAAGTAGGCCATGGAAGTAGAAACATTTTATATATCCACAAAGTATTCTTTTATTTACATGAAGTTACTAGTTAAAGTCATTGTTTCAGCTTCTGTCTTAACAATTCTTTCAGAGTCCTCTAATTCCTCTGCATATCATATCCCATGGTCTATCTTACAGTCCTTCAAGATTTTTAATTTTTTTGCTCCAGGCTAAAAATGTCTTGTTTCTTTCATTAACTCTCAGATAACCTTGCTTTGAGTTTCTTCATCCTAACTGCCCTCCGAGGAATGTGTTCCACTTAACAATTATTCTCTTAAAATTTAATGCATGATGGAATATAATACTCCATGTGAAATCCCTTTAAATACATGGAAAAGGGGAGATATTACTTCTCTTCTTGGACATTATATTTCCATTATGTGGCCTAAGATCAAATTAGCATTCTTGGCAGCTGAATCACATCTTGACTACTTGACAAGCTTACAGTCAAGATGTGCCTAAATAACTTTCTTACAAATTGCTCTTCTTTTTTCTCATCTTGCACTTTTGCAGCTGGGTTTTAGAACCTAAAAATAGGGCTATGCATTTATACCTAATAATTCCCAACCTGTTAAACTTAGTCCATTCTTCCAGATTGACTATATCCCCACTTCGTTAGTTAACCCTTCCATCATTTTTCCATCAATATATCGTGAGAAGTTTGATTCCAGTATTGTCCTTGAAATATCTAGTGTTGAAGTGATAGTTATTGGTTAATGTCAATCCTTTAAATAACAGTTCTTGATTATGGTCATTCACCAATTATAAATTCCCCGCATATTTTAATACCCAGTTGGTTTTTTAATTTTTTAAAAAATTTATTCATGCATAGAAGAACTGGGGTGAAGCCAGAGGTGTGGAGGTGGGGGATGGTGAGAGGATTCACCAGAGATGTAGTAGGAAACAAAACAGGAAGATTTACTGAAACACACTGGTGAGGGGAGCAGCAGACAAGACAAGAGAGGTCTGCTCCACCATGTGGGTTAACTCCCTGGCCTGAGATTGAACTCAGGCCACACTGAGACTTAACCCTTAGGCTACCAGGGAGACCCCCAGTCTCCCTGTTATGAAAACAAGCAAAACATAAAAACCAAACTAAGCCATATACTGGCAGAACCTGTACCATAAAGTCGCCATTTATAATCTTGGGGAAATGTCTTATGAATTGGTCAAAACCTATCAAATACTATATTACTTATCTCCCTTATCTTTTTTTTTAATACATAATTTTATTGTTATTTATATCTTTTAAATTTTGTCTTCTCCTTGGGTAACCCACCACCAATTCACCCGTGATCCATCTCCGTGGTCCCTTGTGTCCTTTTCTACTCTATTTTGTGCCCTTATCCTCCCCTCTGCTCCCCCTCTCCCCACCCCCCAGCTGAGTGTCTCTCTCCTATTTGGTTTCCCTATAGTCCTGTTATAAGTGAAACCATTCGATATTTTTCTCTTTCTTTCTGGCTTATTTTGCTGAGTGTGATCCTCTCTAATTCCATCCATGTCGCCGCAAATTGCATGTGTTTATCTTCTTTGAATGCTGAATAGTATTCCACTGTGTATATGTACCACATCTTCTTGATCCAGTCGTCGCTTTTTGGACATCTGGGTTGCTTCATAACTTTGCTATTGTGAACATTGCCTCAATGAACATACAGGTGCATGTATCCTTTTGGATTAGTGTTTTTGTGTCCTTTGGGTAGATCCCCAAAAGTTACTTAACGCCCTTATCTTGCTCCAGTGAAGGAAACTTTAAGCTATTCCCTTTATTCTGTAGGAACACAGGTAAATTTAAGTAAAAACTTCCTTTGAATATTCACAAAAGGATGCATCCTCTTATTTTCAATGACATTTTTACTGCAAATCGAGTAGGTGGGACACTGGAACATACACTATATTCTGGTTAGGTGACTGATACTTCATCTTTGCTTTGGTATGCGCTTCTACATTTCAGAGAATAAGGTTGTATAACCCTTTTCTAAGGCTTTTTGGCTTATGGAATAGAAAGTCCCTTCAAGTATTTTCTATCTTACACTTGGAGGTATTCACTCAATTGAAAAACACATATGGAGTGATTTTCGATGTGTGTATCTCTATACATACAGGCGTGTGTGTGTATGTGTGTGTGTGTGTATAAACACATAAAAGAGTGTATTGATAGGTATAAGGATTTTATTTCTTTTTTTAAAAAAAAGATTTATTTATTTATGCACACAAGAACTGGGTTGTAGGCCAGAGATATGAGTTGGTGAGAGGATTCACCAGAGACAGAGTGGGGAGCAGAACAGGGAGATGATTGATTAAAGTAGACTGCTGAGGGGAGCAGCGGGAGGGGCAGGAGAGGTCTGCTGCATCATGTGAGAATCTCCCTGGCTGGGGATTGAACTCGTGCTGCATTGGCTATGGTCAGCTTCAGAAACCAAGACTTGACCCATTGCGCCACCAAGGAGGCCTGGGGTTTTATTTCTTTAAAGCCACCATATCTTTGTAGAGCAAATGATATAACTAGGTAGATAAACACATGAACAAATATGTTTAAGTTAAGTTAATGTTATGAATACTATAGTATAGAGTGTGCAGAAAGGACTGAGCAAGTGTAACAGAACTTGTAGCACTAGATGGAATAGCTAGAATATCAGGGAAATCATGTGTAGTTTTTGGGAAGGAGATAGGCAACACTTTAGGCCAAAGACCAACAAAAAAATCCATACCTAGCCTTCTACTAATTTCAGCTATTAGTTAGCAATCAACACTCCCCCCAGATCTTTGCAATAGCCTAATTATCACCCCAGCTTGTCCCCTTGCTTTCTAAAGTCTATTCTGAACATAATAGACAAAGATAACCTTATAAAATCTAAACAAGATCATGTCATTACTCAAACTCTTTCATAACTCTTATGAGAAAATAAAAGCATAAATATGCTAGAGTAATATTCTGGAATACAATCAAGTTAAAAAATAATATGCCATAAGAGAATCAAAACTCCAAAAATGGTTTCCTAGAACAGAGAAACCTCTTATTTTTGCTTTGTCCACATTCTGGCCACATACCTTTTGACCGTGCTGCTTTGCTAGTTTTCTATCACCCCAAGCAGTCCCCCATCAAAGGACCTAAGCATTTGTGACTTCTTCTGCTGAAAATACTTACTCTACTGATAACCATATGTTTCCTTTACATCCTGCTATAGTTTTTGCCGCAGCATTTATTACCAAGGTCATTCTGTATATTTACTTACTTAGGTATTATCCACTTCCTCCCTTTAAATTCTAAACTCTGTGAAGGCTTAAACTTTGTCTGTTTTGCACTATACTATATATTCCCAAGTATTTTCACAGGATTAAAGTATAGAAGACAGAATCAGAGGAGGGAAAGTGGCATTGGTGCCACTTAATGAAGAATCTCATATTATCTGTTAGGAAGAATAGAATCTTTCAAGCAGAGTAAAACTGTTGAAAGACATGGACTCCTCTGGAAAACAGAAGTGAAGTCTTTGGACTTTATGTGCCCTCTAGGTCAACTACTTTTCGAGTGAAACTGAGACCCCATGTTAGCCCCAGATATGCGAGACCCAAAGCAGAAGCTCTACTGCAATTAACTAGGGTTATGAAGACTTTAATGTTCTATAATGATTGCCAACATAGTCTGGTTAAACCTACCAACTTTGTTTTCTGGCTACTAAGAAGCTTTTGAAACATACGGAATTGGAATAATTTCTGTTTACATACTTGAATCAAGAATGAGAAATTGAAAGAATCATAAGTTAATGTAATCTTAAAATCAAGTAAACCTGCTTTCCTCACTGTTGTACCACATGAAAAAGGAATTTACATATTAGAAGGATAACAGACCAGCTCTATAGTAAACATCTGATGTTAAACACAGAGATTTTCAAATAAAGAATAATGAGCCTAAAATTTTAGTTGCAACACTAACTTTGTTGTACATGTTATATAAGATATGTGAAATTAAAGTTTGCAAACAAGGGCTGTGTGTGGGTTTTTACAACAACAAAATAATACATCAAGTAGATTGTGAATAAATAGTAGTTGTATCTCAGCAGGCAACCCAAATTCAAGGTGAGATTCGAAGAAGAGATGAGATGTTTGTCTTCTCTATGAGCTAAAAGCTGTGAGTACAAACATTATGAAAATATTAAGCTGGCTTCAGACAATACAAACACTACAAGGAATACTCCTAAAATATGTTGATAAACTTTAGTTATTTGGTTCATCATTTTCAAGGTCAATATTAAGTGACATGTTTTTATCTCATTAATTGCTTACTCATTTAGTAAATATTCAGACAGGTACAACTGTTAGATTCTAAAGAAAAGTGAATCACAGCTGCATTCATGAAAAAACATATGATAACTTGCATAACTAATTATTTTATACTTGTATCCAATCCAAAGCTGTAATACACGTTTCTCATGTTTGTTTTGTTCCTGTGAAAATAGCAAACTAATTATATTATTTCCTATTTAGAGATATGGATTATGAAAAGGGGAAATAAATTATACAAAATGAAAAGAAATGTCAAGGGAATTTCATGTAAACATTTTATTTAGGAAAAGTATTACACATTTTGCTTTAAACAAATACAAATAGATGAGTTTTTTTTTTTAAGTATTGACATTTTCTCATTCATTTGTGAAAGTTTGGAAATAGTATGGAAGTTAGGATTTATGTCATGTCATCTGAGCAGCTCCAAGTGTTATGTAATAGTATATGTGTGTTTGTGTGTGTGTGTGTGTACATAATTTTGAGAAAACAGTAACTGCGAGAGCTTAATGTTTAGCTATGGGTTATAAAGCTAAGTAGGCAGCAGCATTGATATAATTTGAGGACTGTCTGCCTATTTTTGAAGTCCTTAATTTTCTGAAAAACAAGTTAATAATTTTCATCAAATTCTTAATGGCATAGTCATGTGAAATTTACAGTCTTGATATTTCCTGGGTTCACAGAGTCAGAGGAGTTGAATGGAGTAATTGTATTGTCTGTGGATGCCTCCAGCATCAGGGAGCAGATGAAATGAACATGGACGTTCCCCTTTTGGGTATAGAATTGGTATCTGTCTAATATTTCTGATTGGTTGAGTGCCTAATCATTTGTACAGGTGTCCATTTTGGTTGCTTCATGACTAAGCATGTTTTTGAGAAACATTTTGAAAATAGAATAAATCTCCACAAATGTTAAGTAATGCAAACACTATTCCATCTTATAAACATTTCCAATCAATCCCATATTGCAGCTTTCTATCAACATCCAGAGATTTTCCTTTTTATGAGTGTCTCATTCAAGTATCTCTTAAATCTCTCATAAGAGCACTTGCTGCATCAACATTCATCTGAAAGGTCATGAGGTAAAGGCAACTTCTATATCTGTCCCAAGTGAAACTTCCCGGAAAAATGTGTATTTTCTGCAATACTCCACATCCTGTTTTTGCACATTAAGATTACATCTAAGAATACAAAGTTGAAGAAAACTAAATATTCCAACAAAAATATACCATAATCCTTAAAGAATACTGTAAAATTGTATGAGATAAAAGGGAATAAATAATGTCACACAGTAAGATTATTTTAAAGTATTTATACTCTAGATCTCAGCCAACTAATAGAGGTGTTCCAAAAATAATCATTCTTTCCATTCCACTTGGAACCATCGCCTTTAAAGGACTGTTCACTGCATAATAAGAATTTTCTTTGTTTCCTGTCCTCTAACTTCTATTCCTATTGAAAAATTCAACTACTTCAAAATACTTCCTTAATATTATCTCAGTACAAATTTCTGTTGAAAGAAATAGAAGAAGACACAAGAAGATGGAAAGGCATCCCCTGCTCATGTATTGGAAGGATTAACATTATCAAAATGGCAATCCTACCAAAAGCAATTTACAGATTCAGCGCTATTCCAATAAAAATCTCAATGACATTCTTCAAAGAAATAGATCTACTACTGATGAAATTCATATCGAACCACAAAAAACCTCGCATAGCTAAAGCCCTCCTAACTAAAAAGAAAGAAAATGGAGGAATTTCACTCCCTGATTTCAAACTATATTACAAAGCCATAATTATTAAAACAGCATGATACTGGAACAAAAACAGACAGAAAGACCAATGGAACCAAATAGAATACCCAGAATTAAAGCCACATATCTATGAACAACTAATATTTGACAAAGGAGTAGATTAGTTTGCTGTTTTTTTAAGACATATTTCTGATTTGGTTTGTGGTCCACTTTGTCCCAGCAGTCCAAATAATCCTTTCAAAAGGAAGAAGCTAGATAATTTTACTGTTATAAAGATATTCTTCAATAGCTTTTTGTTTCAGAGTGAAATCACAGAACTTAAAAGAGCCTACAAAGAATTGTGCAATCAGATATCCTTAACTTTGTCCCTTTCTACTCTACTTCTCTCTTAACTTCTACCACATTGGCCTCTTTGTTCTTCCTCCAGCAAGACATACAGGTCTCTGACTCAGCACATTTCCATGTCCTGTTCTCTTTGACCAATCTTCAAGTCTCCAAATGTTGCCTCCCTAGTTCCTTCAGATGTTTACTCAAATATGACTTTCTCAATGATGTCAGCCCCAGAGACCCAATTTGAAGATTCAGCCACCTCATCCCCAACATTTTCCATTTGTTTTCCCTAAAATAAAAGTTCTTTCAAGCAGAAACAGAACTATACCTCATTCATTGTGTACTTCCAACTGCCAAGATAATATTTGGAACATAATTGGATTTAAATAAAAATGTGGGAATTAAAAATGGATACGGCAGAAAGATGTATACTAACTAATCTACAAACTAGACAGCAAAAAAATTCCCTCAGATAGTTCTAATAGTTGACAGATCTTGAATTTATTTAAAAGAAATTGACTTTTTTTTTTTAAAGTAGGCAGAACCTCCTTGGTGAAACTATAAGATGCCATTATTTGTTTCTTAAATGGATTTTTGTAAAATGTAAGACATGACTTATAATTGTTATATCATGTAATGTGCGTTACAGTGAAATTATAAGTCTTAATAAGAAACTTTCAAATTCTATTATACAAGGAGATCCTAATTCTTGCTATTTTTTTTGTAAGTTCAATACAATTAATTGTTCTTAGACTATCTTGACTACATGCTATATTTTTTTTCTAAAACTTTTCTTTGTCCTCTTTCTGGTTCTTGACTAAAAAATAAATTTGCTTCAAATTTTAATATCTCTTCAATAGTTGTTTGTTTTCCTACTCATCTTGAACGTATATAAACGCCATTAGACTTTTTTCTAATTCTAAATCATTTTATGAGAATAAGCATGTCAATGATTTTGAATTTAGATATATACTGTTTTCTTTATCAAATATATTCTTTTTAACATACCAGGAATTTTCACACCAATGTTCATAGCATTTTACACAATAACTAAGACATGCAGTCAATATAAATGATACTTAAAGGATAACTAGATAAAGAAGTGTGGTATACATATTCAGTGGAATACTACTAAACAGTTAAAAATGATGAAAACATGCCAACTATGACATTATGGTTGGAACTTTAGGTGCTTGTGCTAAGTGAAATAGGTCTGAAAGTAAAAAACAATTACCAGATGGTTACATTTATTTGTGGAACATAACAAAGAAAACAAAATAGCAGAATACAACAACAAAAAGTAATCCAATACTCTGTACAATATAATACTTACCAGAGAAAAGAGGGTAGAGGGGAGGTAGAAGAGGATCGAGGATTTTATGTAAAAATACAGTGGCATAGGAGTTTCAGGGGTGGGTGAATGAATCATTTATATGTAGATGTGTCAAGCTGTATGACTTAAACTATATAGTTATGTAAATAAAGAGCAAATCACTAAGATTTGATAATAAAAATAGTAAGCATATTAAAATCATGAAACTTGAAATGTTTGCAGAAGGCAAAAACTTTCTCGCACGCACTTATGTATGTAGCTCAGGAAAACCCTGCAGTATTAAGATGTTAAAAGTATTCTGCAAATATTTTATTAATAAGCATTTTAGAATTAACTTATAGCTTATGATGACAATGGTTTCCACTAGAACAAAATAACCTCCACAGGCCATATGTTATGGATAAACAGTCATCTACCAAGCATTTTGAAGTGTGGAGTAAAGCTTCCCACAGTTTCAGCAATAAGGAACATTAATAGATGGTTATCATGCTATTTAGTAAAACAGCTTTTCTTTTCATGAAAAGGAGGGGAGGGAAAATGTGACATTTGAATAAAGTTTTACATTTTGAACAAGCAATAAAAATAAAATTAAAGGTTACATTTCTAGCGTCATGATTGATAACAATCGCTCAGTTTAACTGCATTTTATAGGTTAGGTAAGCAGTTTAAATTAAAAAGTGACCTATACAAATATGCAGTCTTGAAAAGAAATGAGTTAATAGCTTTTCTTTGCAACTCTAAGAAACCTGATGGGATTTTGAATTTCTAGAGATGTGAGAAATTAGAAGGATATATTTTGTGGTGCTTTCATATGAAACATGTTTGAGGATTTGTTTTTCTTGGAATAATGTTTCTGTTATGACTACTAAAGCATTCCCTTGGATTTTGCAACATATTTGAAATATAGTTTATTACAATCAATTATGTTGTAAGACACCATAGATGGTCTCCAAGGATGAGTTTGTAAAACTCCTCCTGTCTCTAGATCCTCCACAATTAGCAATTCCTCCAGGGACTTACCTGGTTATCTCAATTAGGAGAGCTAGTGATGGTTCTGTAATCAAAACAACCAAATACAGTATTATATTCTATGACAAAAATTTTTAGTTGTCTGCTCTGGAGTCGTAAATGATTCAAAATCTAGTGTACTACCTCCATTTTATTTTGCTGAAACTAGTATTTAACTGAACTTTCATTACCAATCAGATACCATAAGATTTTAAGGGGAGACAATCAGAAGTGACCTAAATAATAGTGTATTTCTAGAAAAATTATGTATTCAAAATATGTAAAGGAGATATTAGGCTTTTTATTCTTTCAAATTTCCATTCACCCCTATAAGTTCTACCTGTTCCTCAATGTGCATATGGATTTTATTCCCCAATTACCAATACCCATTTTCCAAAACACTGTTCTATTTCCTTTTTAGCTTTATTTGTAAGCTCAATGAACACATTTGGACATTTTCGTAAGCTCTTTTACTACAAGTGAATAAAACAATTCATAATACTACAAAGATATTAAAATAAAGCCTTTTGCTTATGAAAGATTTCCAAATGCATTATCTGAAAAAGGTATTGTTTCTTATTCAATATATATACATTCATATATGAGGTTTATTCAGACTTTCTCCTTTGCTCATACATCCGAAGAACCACACACAGATTAAACAGAAAGGAAAAGGGGCTATTAAATTGCTCATTAGAACTTTAACTGATTTTTATCTGATTTTTTATATTCAGTTCAGGTTGACATATTGGTCTGTTCTTGTTTTTTAGAAGAAATGAAAACATATTGTACTTCAAATTTCCATACATGCTTAAAACAAAAGCATACAGACCCATGTATAGTATTAATAGAGACAATTGATTAATTTTGGGGTAACAAATTTCCTTCCTTAAAACAAATGTCACTGTCATTTATTCATGTATTTAGTACAGATAATGTTGCAAACCAAGACTTTACAGAATAAATTTTATTTGAATTATACTGTAGCTCTGAATACTTAAAGTCATCTTATTGCAAACAGACTTGTGTAACAGTAAATCTTCTTGTGTATTGAATAAGTGATGTTAAGGATCATCTCTATTGTACCTTTGACATTTTATGTCGAGAACTTTTTAAAGTGAAGCAATTTAGAGTGGGAAAAAAGTTGCAAAGTTGCTTTACTTAATACAAGTACTATTTTATACTGAAAATATACAAATCTATTTAAGAATTTTTCTAGAACAAATTTAGTTCATTGAGCTTCCTGAATGTTGCTACAGGGGGAAAACAAAGAGACAAACTAAAAGTTTATTTTCTATGTATGTATTTATTTATTTATTTATTTATTTTAAAGATTTATTTATTTATGCATACAAGCTGGGGTACAGGCCAGAGGTGTGGGGCAGCGAGAGGGTTCATCAGAAACAGAGTGGGGAGCACCACAGGCAGATCGACAGAAATACACTGCTGAGGGGAGCAGACGGCGAGACAGAAGAGATCTGCCTTGCCATGTGGGATTCTCCCTGGGCGGGCGTTGAACTTGCGTTGCTGCTGCCAAAGACAGCTCTGCATCACAGCGCTTAACTGCTGCTCTACCAGGGAGGCCGACAAACTAAAAATTTAGAAAAAATATTTCCCTTTTGTATTTCATATGGCATTATTTTAGTTTAAAATATGGAATCTTTAAATTATTAAAACGAATTTATGTTTGAAAACGTAAATTTTTGTTAACAATTTTATGTTGAATATTAAACTGCTTTTGAGAAATGTCTCCTACTTCTCCAGATTAAGATCAATCAATGCCTAAATTTCATAATCACCATGCTTTTTACACACGCTTTCCTTATCATGACTCTAGTATAGCTTGGTACCTGGAAAATTAGAAATTCGTCTGGGCTAGTCTAATTATCTAATCAATTTAAATGGTTTCAGGCTTTGTACTTACCTAGTGAGGAAAATTAATCTGCAAAATTCCCACGAGTGTCCCTAAAACATCCATTTTCTTACCACAATCTTTCAAAGATTCTTAACCTTGAGTTTATGGATAAGTAAGAATGGTTCCACTATGTCTAGCAATCAATCTGTAGAAGTCCCTAAGTAAACGCAATGCAATCTCAAATTTATAATTACATGAGAATATTAATATTACAAGTCCTCAGCTCCATATTTGCAGAATAGTAGACACTAAACAGAAATAATTGTGAGTGGGCAGAGGCAGTATTTATGATAAATCAATATTCTAATGCAGTGTGAACCTGTGATACTCATCACAAATACCATTTTTAAATCTTTTTTAAAAGCCTTGAAAAATCAATAAATTTGAACATAATGTAAACTTCACATATGCACAATCGAGAGGGCATTTTTTCCTCATTTTATTTCATTTTTATTGTACTATTATATATTTTTGTATTGAAGTAGCATTGGTTTGCAACACTCTAAGTGATTCAAGGTATATCACACATGCTCAGATGCGTGTCACCACCCCAAACCCACCACCAATGAACCCTCAGTTTTCTAACATAGTCCATTTTGTTTTTCTTTCCCAATTTGTACCCCCTCCCCAATTTGTTTTCCTTCCTACTCCTCCCATCTTTTAACCTTAATTTTAGAGCCAGAGTTCTAGGGTTTGTTTTTGGGTTGTTTTGTCTGACCCTTTGTTTTGTTTCTGTATATTCCACATATAAGTGAAACCATAAAAAAATACAAAAACACTAATTCAATAGAATATATGTGCTCTCACATTACTTGTAGCACTATTTAAACAGGGCAAAATTGTTGCAGAAGCTATCCCCTTTGGCATATTATACATTCTCTTCTAACATTTTCTAATAATATTTTAAATTGAGATCATTTCATACAACAGATAAATAATTTTATCTTTAATAATTGCTTAATACTTTATGTAATTTTCTTATCTATTGATGGACGTCTGGACTGTTTTATAATGAAAAGTACATGCTAGTAATCACTGTAGATATGTATTTTACATGAGTATATAATGTTTATTTAATCCTCTTTCAAAATTCAATATTTTAGAACATTATATTATTATCTTCCTTTACTGATACAGAAATTGGTACTCAATTCAGATAAGAGCCACATACATATATTTGATTAAAATATATATAGTATTTGGTCTCAAGTATATATCATTCAAAAATCGAAAGTCTTCAACAGGGGAGAGAGATAAAGAATATGTATCTACTAAAAAGCATTCAGTGTGACCAGCTTGTATCTATGTAATCTCTGGATTATTTGACAATCTTTCTGGTACTCTAATCTGGTACATGATATATATGATTATTAGAGGTTAATTTTGTGTTGTACTTAATAAATACTAAATAGTAGAGGAATATACTTACGTATTTGTAGGTCAAGATTTTAAAAAAATAATGCTTGCATTTCATGGCATTGTTATTTATATTAAAAATATTGAGGTTGAGTAAGTAATACTCAGAAACTCTTATTTAGAAGTACTCTAATCTCATTTGGTGCTCATGTGTTTTCTCCTGGGAAGATGTTTCTTGATTAAATTTTTAGGATTTAAGTTCTCAAATAGTTTTCCTATTATATTTCTGAATAGCATAGCTGTTTCTGTTTAAACCTAATACACATGAATAATTTAATTGCAGTAATTTACCCCTCTGAAATACAGAAAAATAATTTGATTAATTCATTCTTCATTAAATAGAAGATTTCATTTCACTGGAAGAACATTATATTTAGAAACGTATATGGCTTTTTGCTTTGACAACTGCCAGAGCTACTACATTCAAAAGCTGCTGATTTACTACCAAATTTGAAAGGGAAAAACCACGAAAAATTTACAAGCACATTACAGAAAGATGTCAAAATTTCCCAAAAGAGGTAGATGTGACTGAATAGTTTAAATGCACTGTCATGAAATTCTAGACACATTGGACTTAATGCAAACAAGTAAACTCATGAATTACAATGAAGTAACACTTCTTTAAAGATGCAAATTAAAAAAGAAACATCAAAATAATGAAATCTGCCATTTTTTCTCCACTAAGAAATACTTTACCAGATCTCAAAAACAGGTCACGTTATTTAGAAAACAATGATAGAAAAAAGATATTTGATGTAGAAATGAGTATTGAGTATTCTCCTAAGACACTCAAGTTAATATTTTAATAACCTTAGAGGAAAACTAATTCATTTGTTACATATAGTTAAGTATTTATTAAATCAGAACATGTTTTAGAAAATAAACTTATTTAAAAAAAAAACTTATAGAAACCAATGCCATTGTTTGGTTATTTCCAAAGATTGGAATTTCCTCATCTGAATATCTGTATGTCAGTGATTCTTTTTATCAAGCACACAGATCTCATATTTTTAGATTATACATTTCCAATACTCAGAGAAAGTGTCAAATAGATTCTAACAATTTTAATAAACTTTTTCTAATACAAACACAATATATGTGTATTTTTGAGAATTTAGAAATCGTACAAAATTACAAGAAAAGAAATAAAAATCCACATATTGCATTGTTCACATGTAACCATACTTAACAAGTTGATGCCTTTTATTCCGCTATATTTTCTACATATGAAACATAGAACTAAACTGAATTGGAATAATATGTAGGATTTTTATATTAAATGTATTTATATTATTCATATCATGATTACAATGAAAATTTTGTGCAAACCTTTTTTCCATGTATCTCTTAACATATTTGTCAGATAGATGTCTGGAAGCCATCTGAGGAGAGAAAAGTTGAAAGTACAGACATGGGGAGAGGAATAAATGTGAATAGAGCAGCCTTCTGTTTTCTTTAGAGTCCTCATCAGTTATGTTCTTGTCACCTGGAAATAATGACTTTATCTTATATTTTTCTTTACTTAGAAATAGTGTAGACTGTTCCTATATTTTTAAAGGTATGTCCATCTAACCTCACCTGAGTATTTCTTTGAATGTATATTTGAAAGCTTATCAACATTCACAGTGAGATTGGAATAGACCCATTACTATGCATTTTTTTTACAAGCACCCTGGATATTCTTGTGTGATTTAAAATTTGTCAACAACTTCTGATATAGCTGTGACTATTGATTAACAGAAAAAGTATGTAGCCTGTATCTTCTTTTTCTTTTTTTAACTCAGAAAACATGAAGCAACTCATTTAGGATTCATTTAGATCACAGCTCAATCATAAGCTGTGAGACACTGGGCAAGTTCTCTGAATCCTTATCTATTTGAAAAAAGATGACAATGCTGGTACAGAACCAGATATAGAGTATGTACTCGCTTGAAGAAGGGCCCCTTCAGGGGAAATGGTACTCCTCTGTCATCTGATTTTGGCTTAAGTAGTCCCTTACTAAACTGGCTGAACTTTCCTTATTCTATGTCAGTTTAGGATGCTTCTTTCCAACCTTCCTTTGGTTGTTTTTTAATTTGGAATTAAGCCTATATCCTAGTCTGACAAATCTTCCAAACTTCTTATTGCTCCCTCCCTATTTCCACCTAAAGATATTTCCCTTAATAAGCTCTTTGCACCATTAATCTTATCTTGATATTTGCTCTTTGAAGGATCTTAGTTAACATCTTTCCCCAATCTTCCCCACCATCTCACCCAAACTGGCCCTAATTTTCTCAATGCTAGTAATCACAACTAATTAAACCTTGTCTTTCCTGCATAGGATAAAGCATATTCAAGATCTATTCATTCAATATTTACTAAATATCAGTACAGCATGTGATTGAAAGCAACTAGATGAAGAAGCAAACTAGATAAATCATCTGAAATCCATATTCAGTGTTCATTAAAAGTTGTTAGAATGAATGAGGCACATATGTAAATAGAGTATGTAGATATAAACTGGTGGAAAATATAATTCCATTATTAGCAAACTGTAGGCCAGATAATATAAGCATGCATAGTTTTGGGTGGGAGAATAATGAGTAGGTAGGAAAAAAGAATAGAGTAGGGGAAATGGTGCCAGAGGACAATTGTTCATGAAGTCAAGAAATTTTTATGTGCTCCAGGCATGCCTATATATTAAAGACACAGTTGCACGCATGTACAAAGAGCTTTTTCCTTCATATATAATGATGCTGTAACTAACAATGATATTAATTAATGGAAGGTATTTTTTTGTGAATACACATTGACTTAATGGATTTTTACACCTACTACTATCATATGGAGAAAATTAACCCTTTTGACATTAAAAATGTCAAAAGTTGAGACAGATTGGGAAATGCTAGAAGTATATTAGAAATATAAAGAAAGGTGAAATCATGTGTATAGGAAAATAAATTTTCCAGGAGAAAAGCATTTGAGTTACTTCCTTAAAGGGAAAAAAAGAAGATAAAGGAACATTATGAATGAAGCTAAAATCATTATTTCTGAGCCCATAAGTGCTTTGTAATATTTTGAGTATTTTATCTGATAACTTATGTATCTGTTATAATTATGAGTTAGGTGACAATATTCCTATTCTAAATAGAGAATGAAGCTCAGAAGTTAACATGTTCACAGTAATGCATCTACTAAAACAATGGACAAGACATGACTGAGCATAGTAATGGGATAGGTGTCTCTCATCTACCACAGACATTCTCGGGAACTTAGGGAAACATGACTTAGTAGTTTGGTCTGTTGGATGACACTTGTTTTCCCAGGCTACGGCTTATTTATTATTTCCATTCTTGTCATTCAAAAAATAATTCATGGCTCTATAAACAGAGAAAAAACATGTATGACATGTGATTGTGGGTAGTTTGCAATAGTCATTCATTCAAGACTACACATGTATTTATAATATACAAACATATTTGTATATATTTGCTGATAAAATATATCTTTTTATTTATAAACTATTTAAATATTTTATTTACATAATGTATAAATATGTAGGAAAGATTGCAGAAAGATTTGAGAGAGAGAGGGAGTAGATTAAAAATCCAGCAATACTCCGAAAGTGAGACTTATCAGTAGTCATTCAGGCAGGGTAAATTGGACAGTGAGTCCTTCTTGCAAAGTTCACAGAAAATTTTTTAGGGAAGTGAGACAAAATTTTAAGAATAGAACACGATAACAGGAAATGCTAGTGTGAGTAGTAAGTGGTATTTCACACGTTGGAATTGTAAAACATTCCAAGATAACAACTCCTTAAATACCTTTTATCTTAAAAATCTACTTTTTATTATATTTGTAAGCAAGAGTTTGTCTGATTGCAAAGATTGCACCAACAATTCCTTAAACAGAAGGGTTCTTTAATCCATCTCTAAATCAGTGAACATTAACCTCTGTGTGACCCATATGTGCAGAGCAAGATCCAAGAGTGTTATAAAGCACAAGAAGCTCAGCCCTGCTCTTGAGGAGCTTATGGCCCCATGAAGATGCAAGGCAGACCTATAAAATTATAAACACGAGTGACAGAAATATGTGCCAGATGGAAGCCCACAGCTGGAAAGAGACATTTAGTAAGTGTTCAGTATTCAAGGAAGTGGACAGGAAGAAGTTTAGGGTGATTGAAACTAAAGAAGCCAACTGGGGTTAGTATGGAGATGCTTCATGAGGGAATGGATATTTTGTCTGGGTAATGGGAAACATCATCTCACTACATAAACTCATATTTCTTTGTGGTATTCCCTAGGTGAACTTTCTATTAAAATGGTGTGATTGTGGTTATCTTTATTTCCTTCTTCCTCCATTTCTTTTGAGAATCTGGTCAGGACTGAATACAGGGCAGAATACCCCATCCCAACAAGAGACCTGACCAAGCAACTATCTTCTATTCTAAAACTAGAATTCATAAAATTAATATTCTCCCTCTACTTGTCTTAAACCTGAGCCTGCTCTCATTACACCACCAGGGCATGTGGCCAAGTCTCTCATCTTCCCACCTTCTATTCCTACCAATAAAGGACTTTATTTTTTAAATAAGGATCTGTTTTGTAGTGGATTTCTATTGTATCAATTAACTAAGTTGGAACTTTATTTCTCAGAATTCCCTTCTCTGCATTCCTCTTGGTGTGCATGGAATTTGGAAGAAGAAATGTGAAGCAGCAGCCATATCCACATTACATTTGAAAAATTAAAGCAGGATCCTAAAGTTTTCCCAACTTCCTTACAATTCTTTCATATGATTATCTACTCTCCTACTTCACAAAAGTTTTCACTATTTATATTCTGTATAAATATAAATTAAATTTGTTTAATGTCTTTTTTTTTTTTTTTTTAGTACATGATAAGTCACTAAAGGACAGGAAACACATCTGTTTTGTTTGTTGCATTCCCAGAGCCTAACTTGATGCCTGGAGTATATTATAAATATACTCTAAATATAATTTTATATATACAAGATAATAATATATCTTTCTTAAATGAATTAATACCCATTCTATTCGGTTGTTGGAAAAGTCAGGAAGAATTTTTGCTTGCAAAACATGGAAAAATACATCATGACTTTTCTTACAAACCAATATATCCTCTTATTTCTTTGTTGCCATTTCTCTACCCATACCTGTCATTCTAATAAATTCATCCATTAATGTATATAGACATATTCATTATGTGTATTTATTCTGTAATAATAGTTGCCCCCCACACACTTGTCATAGCACCTGGAATCTATTAATATCTACAGCAGGTTCTCTTCCACTCTTATGTAAAACCTACTTTCTTGGAAATGTGTCCGCTATAGCGCCTTTGTCCTCATCCTATTAATCTCCTGGTTATCTCTCTGTTCTCCTAATATCACTTTAAAAGACTCAACCTACATCATGTTTTCATATGTTCATTTTCACATGGATTTATTCAATAGATAATTATTGAGTACTTATGATATGCTATATCCTGTGGTTGAGTACTGAGGACCCGGATTTCCCTACGCTTCTGAACCTGGGAAGAAATCTTGAGCTGATTTTTTTATTCCAAACAAAGACAGATAATAAGGCTTTCTTTTTCACACCTCCACTCTGCTTCTGGTCATCTAAAGTCCCTCCTACTAATTCTTGATGCTTGTGTGTACACAACTTTTGGGATTCATTGAGTGCGAAGAGTACCATACACACAGTTTTTTTTTTTTTTTTTTAAAGATTTTTTTTTTTTTAATTTATACATACAAGCTGGGGTACAGGCCAGAGGCGAGGAGTGGCGAGAGGGTTCACCAGAGACAGAGTGGGGAGCAGAACAGGCAGATGAGAGGTACACTGCTGAGGGGAGCAGCGGGCGAGGCAGGAGAGGTCTGCCGCGCCATGTGGTATTCTCCCGGGCCGGGTGTCGAACTCGCATCGCCGCTGCCGACAGCTCCACAGCGCAGCGCTTAACCGCTGCGCCACCAGGGAGGCCCCCATACACACAGTTTTGGATGAACTAAAAAAGCCTTGAAGAAGAGATGCTTGTGAAAGTCAAGTGATGTGCAGGTAGCTGACTTGTCACTACATCAGAGTGACGTATCTCCTAAGCACAAGACAGATGAACTCACTCTGTGCTCTCCTGATTGAGTAGTCTGACTCTTTATGTCTTTTCTTCCTAATCTAATTATTACAGTTAATAATATGATAGTCTTACTGAATTATGCTTTTTCATTTACAAAATGGTTTTAGTTGTTGCTTCTTATTAAATAATCTTACCTCTTACACATCTTAAGTCTTTGTTTTATCAATTATGTAATTTTTTGAAATGAGCTTCAAGAGTCCAATTTTAAAGTAAAAGACTAAATATTGATTTTCTTCTCTTTGAAAATACTTATAATGGCTCTTATGGGTGACTCTGGTTCATTAGCAAGAAAGCCATGGCAAAGGAACTCTAAAGAGCATTAATATACTTCAATATATAACATCCCCACATTTGGTTGGTGTAATGGGCCTTGAATCCAGCTAAGGCTTGAAGAACATGACTTTATCCCAATGTAATCCTGGTTATATGAATTCTTGCATTACTAAGTTCCTAGTTGAGAAGGCAGAGCTCAGGATTTAGATTTTTGTTGCTGTTTTTTTTTGTTTGTTTGTTTTAAAGATTTATTTATTTATACATACAAGCTGGGGTACAGGCCAGAGGCATGGGGCAGCGAGAGGGTTCA
Source organism: Scalopus aquaticus (assembly GCA_004024925.1). Classification (NCBI taxonomy): domain Eukaryota; kingdom Metazoa; phylum Chordata; class Mammalia; order Eulipotyphla; family Talpidae; genus Scalopus; species Scalopus aquaticus. The sequence goes on from PVIJ01014929.1 coordinate 35,485, forward strand.
CCAGAGACAGAGTGGGGAGCAGAACAGGCAGATCAGAAATGCACTGCTGAGGGGAGCAGCGGTCGAGGCAGGGGAGGTCTGCTGCACCATGTGGGAATCTCCCTGGCTGGGCATAGAACTCACATCGCACGCTGCCGACAGCTCCACAGCGCAGCGCTCAACCGCTGCGCCACCAGGGAGGCCTGTTGCTGTTGTTGTTAAATGATTAGGCCTAAGAATGAGTTCTCATGAGAATTGAGAATGCTAGTGACAGTAAATTAAATGATAATCCACGAAGTCCCAGATGACCAAAGAACTAGCACAAACCAAGACAAACCACACAATTGGGAGGGAATGAAGCAGTCAATAGACTGTTGCCACATATCAAAGAGATTGTTAATGGGCATGATAGACAAAGCATGGTGAAAGAATGTCAAATAATTGGAAAATAATGGTTAAAATGCCTGAAAGGAACAATTTCAGGATCTAAGGGGAAAGTCGTGAGTTTGAGTGGGGAAAGTCGTGAGTTTGAGTGGAGAAAGTAGCCTAAAAGTAGTGGTTATTGTAATTGAGGAGATCATGAAACTATGAAATTAAAATGCAAAATTATAATTGTTTACTTAATGTTCTATCTATTAATCTCTAACTTCTGTGAAGAGAGGTATTATAAGAGTGTTATTCAACGTAATGCTCCTACTTTCCAGTATTGTGCTCAACACACAATTGATAATCATTAAAACATCATTAGAATATAATAAGTGAAGGAATTATTAACATAACTATTGAAGAAACTGGAACAATAGCCCCATCAGATCATGTTAAAACATACTTTCTCTTGCCAATGGGATTCTGCAAATCTTTTGACTTCAAATTGGAAAAAAACATTTGTCCACATCTCATCTTCCTAAATTGTATTCATCAGTTAGGTCTCAGTTTAGTCACCAATTCTTCCAATAAGACTTACCTGTCCCACAATGTTTTAGTTAGATATATTTGTATTTTATAGCACACTGGACTTCCTCTATTCTTGGATATGTTCTTCTTGCTTTAATGTAATTTCTTCTTTAATTATTTGCCTCTTTCAATAGACTGAAATTTCAGACAAACCAGTAAAGTGTTTTATTCATCATCACTCCCTCTACTAATTTTAAAAGAAACAAATTAAAACAAGTTACCATTTTCTTTTCTCCTAATGACAAAACAAAATTAGCTTTTTCTGCTACCCAGACTTGGTGAGAAGGAGTAGGAATAAATTCTCAGCCACTGTAGATATGAATATAAATTAGTATAATATTTGTGGAGGATAAATTAGCATTATTCATCTAAATTTAAAATTAAATATTGTTTAGCTCTAAATTCCACTGGAAAAACTATATCTTTCAAATATTTTCACAAAAGTATAACAAGATTGATATAATCTAACTTTAAGTATCAAAAATAATTTTGATCAATTTAAATGACCTTCAACACCTGGGTACATGATGATAATGTAGCCATATGATGGTTTTTTTATGTAAACATTAAATGAAATGGAATGCAATAGATATCTACATGTTTCTATGGAATGTCTTGAGTCTACTGAAGAGTATGTTATAATCCCATTTATCATTTTTAATAGTATATATGTATTATTTCTATAGGGAAAATTCATTTAATGAAATGAGATTTAATAAATAATTTAGTGCTTACCTTTTGTGGTAAGATACAAAGGGTAGGCAAGGATGCATTTTTCTAATGATTGATAAGTTGTGACGAGTAATTTCTATCATTTTTTTATTTTATATAGCTCTCCATTGTTTGATATTTTTTATAACTTGCAATAGTTGTTTATCTTAATTACCTCAGATTACATGACATTGCCATCTGCATCTTTACCCATCTTCTCCAATTCTTTGGCCTTTAGAGTTCTAACTCAACACAGCAAATGTTTCTAGTCTTCACCATTCTTGATAAGGCCAATTAGTATTCTTCTCATCAACTCTTGATTTTGTCTCTAGTTCATCAAGAAAATAAGGGGGGAACAGTATCCAGATGGAATTTCTTCAAATATTACTCCCTCCTTCTCTAGGTATTCAGCATCCATCTTTCTCTCCAGTTATAGAGGACAAAAGGTCCTACCCCTGCTTAAGTCCTGTGTTTTGAATCTGATCTTGCTCAGAAATTACTACTTCCCTATATTTCCCCATTGGATATTTTCCCCTACACTATAAGCATGCACCAATCTCTCCCTTCGTAAAGACAAATATACACAAGATTAACAAATAATCCTTTTTTGACCTTGTGTTGGTAACTCTTTTCTGAGCCAAAGTAGATGATACATACCAACTGTACTTTCCTGATTAATAATGTTTCTCAATTCACTGACATACGGTTTTAGTTATCAACACTCCACTGAAATGTTTCTCAAAAAGTCACTAACGCCTACATTTCATAATTGACTGGAATAAATGCAGTTCTTATCTCCCTCTACTCTGAACAGGTTATCATTCATTCGAAAATCTCTGCTCTCTTAGATTCTGTTTTTGGGCCTCTGATCATTCTTTTTCAATTTTTTTTTTAAAGATTTATTTATTTACTCATACAATCTGGGGTACAGGCCAGAGGTGTGGGGCGGCGAGAGTGTTCACCAGAGACAGAGCGGGGAGCAGAACAGGCAGATCAGAATACACTGCTGAGGGGAGCAGCGGGTGAGGCAGGAGAGGTCTGCCGCGCCATGCAGGAGAGGTCTGCCGCGCCATGTGGGAATCTCCCCAACTGGGCGTCGAACTCGCATCACCACTGCAACAGCTCCATAGCGCAGCACTTAACCACTGCACCACCAGGGTGGCCCCTCTTTTTCAATCTTTTACTAGTCCTTTCTCATTGACCAATCCTTTAAAAAGTGCAGCCTGGTCACTATTGTTATGTTTTTTTAGGCCTATGAAGTGTTTACAAAGAATTTGAAACCATTATCAATAAAAATTCAGAATTTATAGTAGCATTCAAAGAAGATAAACACATGCAATTTGCAGTGACATGGATGGAATTAGAGGGGATCATGCTCACTGAAATAAGCCAGAAAGAAAGAGAAAAATAT
>PVIJ01014930.1:0-38537 GCA_004024925.1 Scalopus aquaticus
CCTTTCTTTCCTTCTTTCTTCCTTCCTTCTTCTGCAAGGCTCCAGGAATTTTCTGTGGTCTAAGATAGTAGGCTTTGAATTTCTGCTTTTAACTGTTGCTACATGGTATTTGTGATATATTTTTAGTTTTCATTTGCAGGCAGATTGCCTTATCGTTTCATCTGTTGTGCATTGATTAAAGCAACCGCATTGCTGATATTACCTACTCATCATGCCAGGATGAGATTTCACCTCTAGCCCTTTGTGAAAATATTTTATTTTAGTTCTTCTGAATTAAGTTTAATCATAATATTCATCTATGCAGATCAGGTCATCTTTTGCTTGACCTAGTTGACCTTCTTGTTCCCTAGCCTGCAAATTAAATCATTTGGTAATCAGGCCTAGTTGCATTTGCTTTGCTTTGATTTCTTGATCAGGATCTAATATTCAGATCCTTATACCTTTTCTTTTCCGGTAATACTTGCAACTACAAAGCAAAAAGCAAAGAAGCTATACTTGCGGAGTAAGTCCTCATTTAACATTGTCAATAGGTTCTTGGAAATTGTGATTTTAAGTGAAAGGACTTGGAAGGAAAGCAGGTCCTTAAATACGTCTTTTTGTTCTATATTGGGGTTGTGTTTTTCTCGTCAATGAGTGTCATTGAACAAAGCAACCAGCTGTACATTAAAGCAACTTTGGCCTGACATGGTCATGACTAGGTTCACTGAGGGTTTTACTGAGTGTATTGAGGCATTCCTAACATTTTTGTGCCTTACTTTCTTCCTTGCGAAGTGTGTCTGATTATAGGACATAGCTCGTAGGGCTGGTGGCTGTGGTATTAAGTGAGAAACTAAAATGTCTTCTCCATTTCTGATGTTTATTTAATATATTGGAAATGCTTCTGCCTCGAGATTTTTACACTTATTTGTTATGTGTGTCTGGAATGTTCTTTCTCTCATGATGCTCTATTTGCCAGCTCTCTAATTCCTTCAGGATTTTACTCGAGAACTTCCATTCTGTTTGTTTGTCAGATGACCCTTTCTGGAGACATTTTCCTTTGTAGCTCCTATCTGGCTGGGCAGCCATTGCACCAGTGTCGATTCATCTGTGATGTCGTGAGGGTCCGGCCCTCTGCATGGCAGACCTTAGACCCAGCGGTCCCCCAAAGCCCTTGAATAGTGCCAGGGAGTTCTCTAGCCAAAGATTGGTGTTGCGTCTGTTGGGCTACATTGACAATCTCATCAAAAGTATGATGTCCACCATGCTTACTGTTTTTCTGCTTATTTCTGTCTCTTGGACGTTCCTGGAGGGCTTTGATGATGAGGACGGAGGCTGGATGGACCACCTCATTCTGGGTCTGTCTGTTTTGAATGGTCAGCTTCACTGTCATTCTCAGACCATTCCAGTCAATGGTTGCCGTGGCAATGCCATCACCAACTTTTTGGGAGACAGACCCAAGGGGCCGCCCATCTTGGGAGCCCATAGATATGGCACCAACTTTCCCAGTGTTGCACCTTAGGTATCCGACTGTGATTTCCTCTGGGTTGAATGTAGGTGGCAAGGTAATAGCACCTGGTATCAGGTGAACAGATTTGGGCGCCTGGGGAAAGTTGTGCTTTGGCCTCCTCTGAGCCCAGAAACAAAAGCAAGAATTTCCTTCTTGCTGAGAATTCCCCTTGACTAAAATTTTACATTCCCATCAACACTATTTCCTTCTTCCCAGCCTTCTTCTTTTCTTAGTGCTTATTACTTTCTAATACATTGGGCATTTAATTTTTTATCTTGTTTATCGATGGTCACTCCCTCCCATCCCTGATCGCAACCCAATAGAATGTGATAGTCGGTAAAGGAAATATGTGCCCTGTTTCATCCATACCTCTGGGAATAGAATACAAAGTGTTGATGTAATGTTTAGTGCAGCTCAGCTTACGCAGGAAGCACTCAATAAACATCATATTGTGATTGGGAGACGTTGCACTGCCTCCTCTCCACTTGTTATATGAATTCTAGAGCGGAATTCAATTTCATCTGTCTTTCTGGATCCAGTTCAGATGCCCATGTTTGCCAGTTGCTTTCTTCTTTCAATTCCATTTTTAATGACAGCATTGTCTTTTCATCTCTCCCAGCCTCATTTCTGATTATTTCATATTGGCTGATCCAATCTCTCCAGCTGCTTTTGCAGGTTTCTTGGTAACAGGCATTAATAGCTCTGTACATTTTTTTCTGTTTCCTTAGCATAGTGCCTGGGGCAGGAGTGTTCATTGACTATAGTTGCTGGACCAATCTGCCTGGAAGAAATGCTGTGTGACCACAGAATTTATCACTTACTAACTGGAAACCAGGAAACCAACTGAATGGATGAAAAGACGTAGCATTTTCTACCAAGAAACACATCAATGAAATATACTTACTATTTATTTTTGGTAAAGGATATATCATGTTTTTTTGTTTCTTTTTAATTGAGGTGATGTTGGTTTACAACACTATATTTTAGGAGTATAGTTCACATATTTTTCAAAGTATGTTGTTATACGACACCCACAACAAAAGTACCCATAACCCTCCACCAACAGCCCATCAGGTCCCCTCACACTTTATGCCCTCACTGCCTCCCTCTCTACTAACCTCAGTTCTACAGTCAGAATCTCAGAGATTGTTTTGGTTTGGTTTTGTTCTTTGCTTTCTTCCTTATATCCCACATATGAGTGAAATGATCCGATATTTACTTTTCTCCTTCTGACTTATTTCGCTTAGCATAAGTCCCTCCATTTCCATCCATGTTGCTGTAAAGGGCAAGATTTTATTTTATATTTTTTATATCTGAGTAGCATTCCATTGAGCATGTAGTATACACCACATCTTTGTTCAGTTATCCATAGTTGGGCACTTAGGTTGTTTCCACAGCTTGACTATTGCAAATAGTGCTGCGATGAACATGGGAGTGTGTATATCTCTTCAAATTGGTGTTTTTATATTCTTCAGATAGATACCTAGGAGTGGACTTTCTGGATCATTTGGTAGTTCTATTTAGATTAAGAAACCTCAGTGACCTACTGTTTTCCATAGAGGCTACACCAGGTTACATTCCTACATACAGTATACGAGGGCTCCTTTTCTCCAGACCCTCGTGAGCACTTGCTGTTTCTGATCTTTTTGACACAGGCCATTCTCATGGGTAAGAGGTGGTATCTCATTGTGGTTTTGATTTGTATTTCTGTGGTAATAAGTGATGAGCATTTTTTCATGTGCCTTTTGGCCATTTGTATGTATTCTTTAGAAATGTGTTTAGTCAGCTCTTCCATCCAATTTTTTGGATTGGATTATTTGGTTTTTTGTTGTTGAGTTGTATGAGTTCTTTAAAATTTTGGCTATTAGCCCCTTGTCAGGTATATGAAGTACAAACATTTTTCTCCCCTGAAATATATTTATATGTGTGAATTCTTTGATCCACATTTGTCTTCACCTCATTAGAGAACTATGCACTGGGCATTTCTCTCTCAAGCTTTTATTATGAAAATTTTGCATGTCAGAAAAATGGAAAGAATTTTACAATCATGCATATACACCCGCCAGTGGGGTTCTGTTAAAATTGTAGTTTGACTATGTTATAACATATCTGTCTAGTTTCTATTAATCCACCTTATATTTTGTTGAATTTCAAAGAAAATCGTGGAGATTTAATACTGTTCTCCCTAATTACAATAGCTTATGTGGAACTAGAGTTCAATATTGCACCCACTATTTTGATTTTTTCCAACATAGATTTCTTTGGCCTCTTCTAGGACTTTATATAAATAGAAACATGCAGTTTGTACTGTCTTTGCCTAAGGCTCACTCACGGTAGACACAGTGTTCCTGAGATTCATCCATCTTTTTCCAAACCTATTTCTTTTCATTGCCGAATAGCATATGATTACATGGATGGATCATGCTGTGTCCTTGTACCGACTGATGGACATTATGAATAGGGCTGCTGTCCACATACATGTATGTACAAAGACTGTCTTTTTCACCTAGGTTGAGATTTCTGGGTCATAGAATGAACCATCTTTCTTTTTTGACCCTGAACATATGAAGTCTTTCCCTGCCTCACAGCCTTTATACTCGCTCTTTCTTTTGTCTGGAATGTTGTTCCCTGTGCATGAAATATTTTGTCCTTTATCATCATGTAACTGCCTCTTGCATATTACTCAGATCGTAACCTTTCTCCCCTCCCATTCTAAAATGATCACATAGTCCCACTTTAGGACATGGCTATTTTGATTATATGCATGGCACTTCTCACCATCTGCTAATTTTGTTCCCCCTCTTCCCAATATAACTTAAGCTAGGAATAAGGTCTGTCTGCTTTACTGTTCTTTCATTAATCTAAAGTGATTTATAATAGTTTAGTTTTAAATAGTTTCAGACTATTCTGCGGTGGGAAATAGCATAGCATGTAGTAGGTGCTCAATTAATATTTGATGAGGAAGTGAATGCCAGAATGAATAAATTCTGAATTGCTAGAATGTCATTGATCTTATTCATTGTTTTATCTTTAGTACCCTACCCACAGCGAAATTCATTTCATATTTGATGGATGAACAGATGAGAACAGTTTCTTGATGGGTCAAAAATTCTTGAGAAAATGTTACTGTAGAAAATATCTTCTTTCCTGTCTTGTCCTATGGAGGCACTTAATCCAACTTCTTAAACATGTTCAATACCTTGGTAGTAGGTCACAGCTGGAAGTGTGAGGTATCGGCTCTATGTTCCTTGATAACCAGGGAGAAATTGCTGGTGGCAAACTGGAAAACACACTGTAAACTGTCATGTAAACAGATTGACTCATTATACTGATGTTTAGTGATGCTAAAATGTATTTCTCCAAATTTAGTTCCTGGTAGTCATCCTAATTAAGGGGGTAAGGGTAAAGGAGGAATCACTTACCTTACAGGGTAATTACTTCGCACAGTGTAGGGTTTGCAGTTGTACATGGTTTTCTTGTCATGCTCATGGATTGTTATTCAGGAGGCCTGCAGTCACAGCAACAGGGCATCTTTGATGTCCAAGGGCAGGAAAACATTTCCATGCTCTTTGAGTTCCTGGAGTGGTAGGGAGAGACAAGAGAGAAAGGATACCTGGCAATATCTACCTCCAGGTTCTCTTTTTCTCCAATCTAGATGACCTTATACTATGTATTAGCAAAGAGCTAACTCTCTCCATTGTGTGGATTGGGAAGGAAGCCTTGAATATTCCGATAACTCATGGAAGAAATGGACAATCAACAGGGGCAGGGGAAGAGAATCTTTGCAGCCTCAGTTTCTTTTTGCATTGGTCACTTGTAAACATGTGTCCTTAATATTACAAACAGAGGTATGAAGAAGAAGCAGGGCAGAAGGTATGAGTGAAGTGGTACATAAGCCAAAAACCAACATTCTACCTATCAGCCCTAGTCCTCTACCACAGCGCCCAATGGAGAACTCACTTACTTGGAGACCAAAGCCAGACAGTTAGGCTTTTCACAGTAATCAGGTCTTAGTCCTCCTTTTTCTTTTTTCTTTCTTTTTTTTAAGATTTATTTATTTATGCATACAAGCTGGGGTGCAGGCCAGAGGTGTGGGGTGGTGAGAGGGTTCACCAGAGACAGAGTGGGGAGAAGATCAGGCAGATTGACGCAGAACAGGCAGATTGACTGAAATACACTGCCGAGGGGAGCAGCGGGCAAGGCAGGAGAGGTCTGCTGCGCCATGTGGGAATCTCCCCAGCTGGGCATCAAACTCACACCACAGCTGCCGAAAGCTTCACAGCGCTGCGCTTAACCCGTTGTGTCACCAGGGAGGCCCTTACTCCTTTTTCAATAGGAACTGACTCAAGTTTACTAAGTTTTCTTATCTATGAAACATGTACCTTTTCTCTCTTGTAGGCCAGCCCTTTCATTTTATTCATATAAATAAAGAAAAACAAGGCACAGAGAATTTTAGGGACTTGATTAAAGTCACATGCTTCCAGATGGGACTGAAGAAAATTAAATGAACATTAGATGCTTGCTGCATCCTCAAATAGGCCATTTCTCTGGAGACCCCCAGCCTGTTGTTGCCTGTAGCATTAAGCATAATTAGCAGTGAGTACCAGTTAGTGCAGAATCTGATCTATCAAACTTTTTCTGTGTTTAGGAGAACAGTAGCTACTGGAATGTCTGAAAATTTCATTCCTAAGTGGCCTGCCCTTTCCACTGTTGGTTAAAGACAGACTTTTAATATCCTGGAAAACATTTCAGGTGGATGAGTAGATCGTTGGAGAGATACTGGGATCCAGAGACTTTTATATGAAAATAAATTACATCAAGATCCTGGTGGAGAAAGGGACTCTCAACCATCCCTGAATTCGCAGGAGGCGTTTCCAGTAATAATGCTCGAGTGTCAGCACTTACTGTGACCCCTCCACCCAGCCCTACCCCTATGTTAATATTTCCTTAAGAATTCTCAGTATAACCAAGTCATTCTCGTCATCAACATGTAGGTCCCCGTAATTCTTGAAGCAGATGCTGTGTTCGTTTTGGAATATTTCAAAAAATGCTGTTCAGGCTTTTCCAGCATTTCAGAAAATGCTGTTCAGGCAGTGTGGCCCTTCTTTCACCATCCCCTCCTAGCTAAAAAACCAGATTATGCCATCCCAGGAGACTGGGGATTCCACAGTAACTATGAACCTATGAAATCTGCTCCCATACGTAACCCCATCAGACAAATCGGATCATATCACATCTGAGCTCTGCAGGCAGCAGAAGGCTGAGTTGAGAGGCAATGATTAAAGTGCCAGACTGCATTAAAATCTCTCACTGCTGCTCCAGGCTTACCAGCCTGGGGATGTTTCTTATGTGCCCATTGCTGGCCTCTCCCTTTTCTCTTTCTGTTACTTCCCTTGCTTCACTCTGACACTACAGAGCTGCTCTTTCTAGCTTCGTCTTTCCTGTCTCCCCACGTGTGCTGAATCCTGGCCTTCCTCCTTGTAGAGTTTTTCATCCTCAGCCTTTCTTGCCTTCCTGCCTGAGTTCACTTTATTTTTAATGGCATTTCTCTTCTGGTTCTCTTCTCTCTCCTCCTACTCCCTGTGTTCTTCCATAATCCCCCACCCCCACCCCCACCCCCCGCTATAAATAACCCAAGGCATCCAACCTTTTGCTCATGGAGAAATGAATAATTAAAACTCCAAAGGAAGACACATGGATTAAATCAGGCACTTAATTTCTTCAAAACACAGAGAGCATTTTATGGTGTCCTGTGCAAATGGATGAGTCACAGCCAATTACTTCAAGAGGGAAGAAAGCCGAGGTTTGGCTTGATCAACAGCATATTTTTAAAAAATGGAGTAAGATAGTGAATGTCAGTCAGCTATTGGAAGGGCATTTCTCCCAAATCCAGCAGCATCCACTGTGGAATCCTACTTGTAACATACGTGATAGTGGTGGTGTTTACTGATCAGTGTTTTATATAGAAAACCAATGTTTCTGTGTTTTTCTCTGTTACTTTTTCATAATTAAATACTACAGATTTCGGGCTCTTGTGTGCTAATGTGTCGCGTGGCAAATTATTTGTTAGATATAATCCATTTGGTGGAGTGAGGAATTGAGATACTCTTGCAGATCCTGCTGAGGAGATGGATGTGTGAGATATTTAGCAGAAAGTGCTTTGTCAACATGCTCTCTGGAGATGATGTCTCAGGAATGGGTGTCCACAAAGGAGGTTGATCGTCTGCTAGCTCAATGGTCTCAGCAGCGTCCATCCTTTTGCAGTTTCTCAGGTCTTCTGAAAACTGGCTCGTTTCCTTTCAGAATGGTCTCATTTGATTATATCTTCTCTCAGGAGACATCTTACTTCTGTAGTGGCCAAGAAAACACAGTTGTCAGGATCTGCTGTGTCATGGCCACTGTGTCTTGATCTGTTCTGTCAAAGTCTGCTGAGTTGTGAGTGAACTTTCTGAAGGAGAGTGAAGAAGAATTTTCAATGTGGATGAAGTCTACAGAGCCTTTATATGGGAGGCAAAGACCTCCACAGAACTTTGAAGGGGAGGTGATAATTCAGAGTCCCACAAGGAGAAAAGGCCTGAGTCTCAGGCTTTAGAAATGAAAAATAGGGGCCTCCCTGGTGGCTCAGCCGTTAAGCGCTGCGCTGTGGAGCTGTCAGCAGCAGCGATGAGAGTTTGACGCCTGGCTGGGGAGAATCCCACATGGTGCGGCAGACCTCTCCTGCCTTGCCCGCTGCTCCCCTCAGCAGTGTATTTCTGATCTGTCTGTTCTGCTGCCTGCTCTGTCTCTGGTGAAGCCTCTCACCACTCCACACTTCTGGCCTATACCCCAGCTGTATGTATAAATAAACAAAAATCTTAAAAAAAAAAGAAATGAAAAATAAACATGTGCAAAGAAAATATCAGTATATTTACAGACATGGCTAAGACCTGACTCAGCCCATGAAACAACCATGTGTTGGAACTTTCTCAAAAGAACAGGTAGATGTTTGTGTGTGTGTGTGTATGTAAGAGAATGTGTGTGGGGTGTGTGTGTGTGCGCGTGAGAGAGAGAGAGAGAGAGAGAGAGAGAGAGAGAGATACAGAGAGATACAGAGAGAGAAAGACAAGGAGACAGATTTTTGCTTTGCGAACAGATCAAGTAAAATAAAAATGACCTTAGAGACGACTCGATGAGGTAGGAGCAAAAGAAGAGCAGTGTCTTAGAAGTTACCCTCCTTAAAAGGATCAAAACACACATTAAAAAAAAATTCTTTGGCAGCCTGTGCTTTGGTGAAAGCCCCTTCTTCGCTTTTAACACTGATTAGCTGCTTTCCTGACAGTGTCAGTGTAGAAAAAATTTTACTCATCTTTTTATCCAGCCTCCAGTGTATGTGCACCTCTCTAAAAGTGCAGGTCCTTTTGGAAGGAGTAGGTGTTAATTAAGCTAATTACTTGCTTTAAGTTGTTCAGACCTGAGAGATGACTTTAGGGCCCAGTACATAGGACTCTCCCAAAGAAATAAACCAATCTTTGAAAGAATTCAATTAATTTTCCTGTGTCTTCTGCCTAAATAAGGGAAATGTCTTTAAAAAATAGTGATTTGTTTGAGGAAGAACCAACGGCATCTCAAACTGTAATGTGTATATAGATTGAATTGCCTGAGAATCTTGTTGAAAACACAGATTTTGGTTCAGCGGGTCTGCAGTGGCTGCCAGGTGGTACAGCTGCTGCTTCTGGCCATGAACCACACTTGGTGAAGCCAAGAGCTGGCATTTCCAGCTACAATTCCATTGCACTTGAAGCTTGCTGTTATCTTTAATTTCTTCTCTGCGAGGTTATCCTCTATAAAATGGAACCATGAAATTCTCCTTGCCGATATCTTGATCAGTACTGAATTAAATTTATGCTACAATATTGTCCTCCAATCCACAGAATGGATGAGTACATCCCCTTGGTTTAGATCTTTGATTGTGCTCTTTAATATTTTGGAGTTTCTGGATAGAGATCATGGGCATTTCTTGATAGGTCACTGTAAAGAGTGTCTTTAAAAATGTTAATTTTACTTTTCATGGCTAGAATGTAGACATGCTATTGACTTTTGTAAATTGTCTTTGTATCATGCAATTTACTTAGCTCACAATTAGTTCTAATAGTTTTTTGTAGATTTTTGGGACTTTCTCTGTAGATAGTTATTTTTCCTGAGATACAGGCAGGGAATTTCTTCCCTTTAAATCTCTTCCTCTTACTTATTTTTCCTTGTATTTCTACATTGGCATAGATCTCTAGAATGATGTTGAATAAGAGTACCTATTGGTTCCTTTTAAGCTGGGAATATTATTTCAAGAAATATTAAAGCAAATTTAAGAGTGGTGTCTTTGAGGGGCCACTGCCACTAACAAATCTTCAGGCATTTTGTTTTTAGTTATTGTACTGCCAAAAGAGCATCTTCTCTATGGTTATGGACCTTTCTAGAGCTTATCTTCTACCTGAGTGTTTTGTGTCTGCTTTTCCGCACTTTAGGATGTCTCTATTGACCCCAGCACTCCCCTTCTGTGGCAGAGGCATGCTGCAAGTGGTTGTCAGAAGCTGATCTTACCTCTCTCTAAGCCATCTCCTGCCATTCCTACACTTGAAGGCAACTGACACTTGAAGAGTTCTAACTTATGCATTTCTCTGTGATGACCTTTTGCTTTTCAAAAAGGATGCCAAATATGAACTAAAAATCACAAGTTTCCTTTAAAAACGCCCTGGATGTGCACTGATCGGTCTACTTTGCTTCACAGAGCAAAGGAAACAGCACGTGAGCTCTTCTTTAAAACTTGAGCGAGATGTGCGAACTCATCTGCTGTCCCTCAAAGCAGTGCCCCCGCAACCCTCAGCACCCCTGCAAAGTAATCTTCCCAGCTCTGCCAGTGCTTTATCCTGCATACCTCGTCATCCTACTCTTCATCATTATCAGTGGCTATCCCAGACAAATAAATGACACTGGGGCAGAAAGAAAAAGGGACAGCAATGATAATTCAAGTCTGATTTTGTTGTCTGAATTTCCAAATCAGATGTGTATTTTATTTAAAAGATAAAAAAAAAATTAAGGAAGCCTAACTCTCTCCATATTTCATCCCATTCTCCCATCGTGTTGCTATTTCTGCTCTGTTTCATTGACTGTGTCCTTGTAGGGCTTTGTACAATCAGTGTTGTTTGCTGGGGCTTTTAATGAAGAAAGGAACCAAAAACAACATGTATTCCACACCCAAAACATTTACTCCTTCTCTATCCAACAGTGATTGTTAGCACTTAGTCACTAAAAAATTTGGCTAAAACTAAAAACAACTCTGTCCTGAAACCAAGAAATTTTTAGGGGAAAAAAAATCTGCACAATCATAGTTTAGATATCAAATGATTCTTACACCAAATTAAACCTACTTACTGACTGTGGCTTTTCTTTAAGAAACTTGAAATTCTCTCTCTTGCTGGTGGGGTCATGTAAGTCTAAGGAGACTTCTTTGATAAATGGAGAATGACCAATGAAGATACATGATTTTAAATGTCTCTTTGATTCACAAACTTGTCACTGACATCATAAACATCACAATCAATTGGAGCGGGTTTGTGTTTTGGCTAAAGGTAACAATCCAATGCTTGCATTGTCCTTATCATCTAAAAACCCTTTAGTTCCAGAACCTTCTATGACTTCCCAGAGCCCATACATTACATTACAGTCTCTTTATTTATTTATTTATTTATATTTTTTATTGTTATTTATGTCTTTTACATTTTGTATTCCCCTTGGGTAGCCCCCCACCAATTCACCCGTGATCCATCTCCATGGTCCCTTGTGTTCTTTTTTATTCCATTTTGTGCCCTTATCCTCCCCGCCCCCTGCCCCCTGCCCCGCTGAGTGTCTCTCTCCTATTGGGTTTCCCTATAGTCCTGTTATAAGTGAAACCTTTCGATATTTTTCTTTTTCTTTCTGGCTTATTTCACTGAGTATGATTCCCTCTAATTCCATCCATGTCACCATTGCAGTCTCTTTAGTCCAGTATTCTGCACCCACCATATTGGTTCCCATCCTACCCACTCCAGTGCATCTGAACTTCATTCTCACCGGACCTCCACCTCTTTCCCTGATTCAAAATGCAATATTGCTACTTGAAGCATTGGACACTATATTATCTTAGGTTGTACATGTTTTCTCTGCACGTTGATACTTTATTTCTCAGCCACCACTACAAATTTTATTGTCTTTATAACACCTTTCCTATTTTCCCAGTAAAAGAAAACATATAATTTCTCTACTTTTCACAAAAATTGCTTCTCTCAGCAATTTCATCCTGTTTGTATTATATTGTATTCTTTTTCTGTCTTCTTGGTAGATTACAGTTCCATGAGGATGGAACGCTTCTTGGCTTACAGGTCCCTGGACGCACTCTCTATTGGCCATTGTTAGTGCTAAAGATGTGTTTTTTTTAAATTATTTATTATTTATGCATAGAAGAACTGGGGTGTAGACCAGAATTGCGGGGGGGTGAAAGGATTCACCAGAGATAGAATGGGGAGCAAAACAGGAGGATTTACTGAAATACACTGCTGAGGGGAGGAGCAGGTGAGACATGTGGTTCGGCTCCCTGCTGGAGATTGAACTCAGGCCATAGTGGTGATAGCATGATAGTGCTGAGACTTAACCCCTACACCACCAGAGAGGCCGAAAGATGTGTTTTTTAAATACGTGCATTTGTAGTCAAAACCTCTCGCGATCCACTCACAGCTGTGATGCTAGCCAAGCTGTGTTTCATTGTGATTGATGAAAGCTCAACAATTAATATTCCATGGCAGAACTTTGTGCTTGAAAACAAGCCTGAGTGTTTCTAGGGGCATTTAATTGATCTATAGGTGGTCTGGTCAGCTGTCAACTTCCATGTTTTGGTGTTGCGTCTGACCTCAGTGCCACCAAAAGATTTTTTTTTTCCCTAGTGCTAAGCGATGTATCTGGGTCTGCTCTTCTCTTCCAGAGGTCATTCTCATCTTCTGCCACCTTTTGTGAGGTACCTATAGTCATTCAGGCAGTTGGGCTTGGAATGCACTTTAAAAATTTATTTTTGGTTTGTTATATCTATTTGTGTCTTTTACATTACTGTATATTTCCCATAGGTTTCCCACCACCAATTCACCTGTGAACCGTCACCACAGTCTCCTGTGTTCCCGTCGCCCCCGTTCTGAGCCCCAATCTTCCTCCCTCTCTCGCTGATTGACGCTTTTGTGTTTGGTTCCCCTATAATCCTGTTCTAAGTGAGACCATTTGATATTTTTCTTATTCCTTTTGGCTTATTTCGCTGAGCATGATCCCTTCTAGTTCCATCCATGTTGCTGTGAATTGCATGTGTTTATCTTTTTTGAATGCTGAATAGTATTCCACTGTGTATATGTACCACATCTTCTTGATCCAGTCATCTATTTTTGGGCATCTGGGTTGTTTCCATACATGCACTATTGTGAATAGTGCTGCAGTAAACATACGGGTGCATGTATCCTTTTGGATTAGTGTTTTTTTGTCCTTTGGATAGATTCCCAAAAGTGGTATTGCTGGGTCGTATGGTAGCTCCACGTTTATTAATTTGAGGGAACGCCATACGGCTTTCCACAGTGGTTGGACCAGTTTGCATTCCCACCAGCAGTATAGAAGAGTTCCTTTTTCTCCACATCCTCGCCAGCATTTGTTGTTGCCTGTTTTTTTTTAATGTGCACCATTCTCACTGGCGTGAGGTGGTATCTCATTGTGGTTTTGATGTGCATTTCCCTGATTATAAGTGATGTTGAACATTTTTTCATATGATTGTTGGCCATTTGCTTTTCTTCTTTGGAGAAGTGTCTTTTTAGCTCTTCTGCCCATTTTTTGACTGGATTGTTGACTTTGTTTTTGTTGAGTTGTGTGAGCTCCTTATAGATTTTAGTTATCAGTCCTTTATCAGTTGTATTGTGTGCAAAGATGTTCTCCCAATTAGTAGGGTGTCTGTTTGTTTTGATTATTGTGTCTTTTGCTGTACAGAAGCTTTTTAGTTTGATGTAGTCCCATCTGTTTATCTTTTCCTTGACTTCCTTCGCTTTTGGGGATGTCTTTAAAGATTTTGCTGAGATGTGTGTCATGTAGAGTTTTGCCTGTATTTTTTTCTATAAATTTTTATGGTTTCAGGTCTGCTTATTGCCCACCTTAAACATATTTAATTTCTAATTATCAAGTGTACTTCCTTAAAGCCGGGAAAATCCCATGGTTACATGCAAAAAAGTACATTAATCTGGAAAGTAAAGTCAATCCACACAAGCCAGCAGAGCACACAATTTTAAGACGTTTACTAAGCGTGTATCTCCATATTCAGTAGTTGGCTATAAGGTGATACATACAAGAGGGAGGAAGGAGGAAGAGGCCTAAGAGAACTATCATTTGGATTTGAGTTTTGGCTTTGGGGACTTAATAGTCACAATGAAACATAGGTTGGCCAGCATCACAGTGATCCGTGGTTACATGTGTCTGCCTTTTCTACAGCTCTGCTGATCATGAGAAATACCAGTGTTGCCAAATATTTAAATATATATGTACACGTGTGGATTTATTTGTAGGAAAACTCTTACATTTGATCATTATGTTTACCAGAAAAGAATAAATTTGCATTAAATTGGTATTGTTCTAGCTACCCTGAAGAATAGGAAAGCAACAAGGACAGTGTTCCTCACCTTGGGGAATGACACTTCCCTTTTTACAGTTTTGTGTAAATAAGATTCAGCGTCATCTTTGACATCCCCACAGTTATTCTATCATCAAGATCTGTTCAGGTTTCCACGGAAGTCTCTGTAAACTATGCCCATCTCTGTCTCTGCAACTGTCACCCTTGTCCAAGCTAATAGCATCCCTCCTTTGGTCTACCAGAATAGCCTTCTTTCTGGCTCCCTTCCAATTGGTTCTCCATACTGCAGTTAGAGTGATCTTTTTAAAAATGCAAATCTGATTATGCCACCCTCCTGCTTAAAAGTGTTCAAAGGCTTCCCAGTGCTCCTGAGATAAAGACCAGAATCCTTAACATGGCACGTAAGGTCCTGCTTCTTTTGCTCTTACTTGGATGAGCAAATTCACTGCTTTCTCCTCACTGTCACTCCTTCCCCTCCAGCCATATTGGCCTTCTTTAAGCAGCTCATTTTCACTCTGCTCTTCTAGCACTGATCTCAGTTGGGATGGTGAATATTTGTACACTTTCTGGTCCAATATTTATAAACTCTCAGGATAGAGGAATAGGCTGCCTTCACTGTTCGGTTCATGTCTATGTCACCTGCTTCTAGCACATGGCAGACACTGGCTGAGAGTATCTTTAATCAGTGAATGAATTTGTTATACTAATTGTTTGCCCTTCGTAGACTATGACTTCTTCAAGGGCAGCATGTGGCCAAGGCTTATCCATGGGTTTGATGTCCAGCACCAGCTGGGGCCAGCCCAATGCCTGGCACATTTTAGCCACTGGGTCAACATTTATAGCAGGTAACTTGGGACTCACTGCTGACTTGAATCTAGAGCAGTTGAACTCGTAGTGTGATCAGATCAGCAGCATCAACATTGCTTCGGAGCTTGTTAGAAATTCAGATTTCAGGACCCACTCAGAACTACTAAGTCAGATCCCACATTCTCTGTCCTGCCCCCAGCCACTGCCCCAAGGACCACTATTTTACTGTTGAGGTGTTGCATATGTACAGTCAAGGGTGTGAAGGGCACTAAACTTAAGTGTACAACTTAATATGTTACCTCTTCTCAGATCTGTGTTAGCTCTTCTCAGATCTCTCCTTCTCAGATCAAATGTAGAACATTTGCAGCACCTAAGCGGGTTCCTTGCCTTCTTCCCCTTTCCAACCAATACTCTCAGAGGAAAGCCTTGTTTTCTATCACAGTTAATTAGATTACATGTTCTGGAACTTACAAATTACCATATTTTTACCTAATATTTTTAGAATCTACATTTTCATACAGATCTCAGTGAATTGTATGCACAGTCATTTGAGAAGTGTTCCTTTGGAGTATTCATTCCTACCCCTGACGCACAATCATACCTACTGATGCCTGGGTCCCACTCTCAGAGAGTCTGATTGGATTGGTCTTGGGTGGGGCCTAGGCATCAGGATTTCTAAACCATCCTCAGGGAACTCTAATATACTGCACAAACTAAAAATCACTGCTCTGCTCTGTTTTTCCTTCTGTCCTTATCATGTAACTCCTGTCTCTGATCCCTGCTAGCAAGCAGTCATTACCGCATAGAATGCGATGGATCTTGCCAGAGCAGATTTTGCCAGCTTTCTCAGTTTACTGCTTTTCTCATGTCTTGCCTTCCCTAGAGACAACATACGTGTGCCTTTTGGTTTCTTTTATCATCATCCCACGGGAACAGTGGTGTGTTGGAGCTGGTTCCTACTGTGTCCTGAAGGCGGATTTTGTGCCTCACTTCTCAATTAGGAATTCAACGACAACACATGGGAAGCTTGAAATTGGCTGTAGTGGGAGTATTTACACCACAGAAATGGGCAAACACCACCAATCAGGTTCTGTTTCCTCCTAGTCTCCTTCTGGAGAACTGGTTTACCATCACATACTCCCTAAAGGAAATGCAGCTATTGTAGTCAAAGTAGTTTTACAGTGGTTGTTCCTCAAGCTTTCCTCAAGAGAACAGTGGTTGTTCTCTCAAGCTTTCACTTTTGCCAGCTCCTCATGTACCATTTGGCAATTGATAATATGTTTAAGTAATGTTGACACTGTGTCCACTCCTTTGGGAGTATAGAAAGATGGAAATGATTATCATGATTCTTCTGTCCACCTTCCTTGGAAGTCCTTAGTATCCGGCTTCCAGGAATTGCTGATAGTACTTAGACCATAACTCAGTGTTTAGCTCAGTATGCCACCAAGGCAGCAGAAATCAGGGACAGCCTCATTCCTGCATCTCATCTAAGGTTTTTCATTGACTCTAGTATTTTCTTGGAATTGATAGACATCTGACTTAAGTGGTTTCTATTGACCCTTGACTGTCATTTGATTATTCAAGATAGTTTGCCATAGTTTTGTATGTAAATAATGTGGTTAAGAAGAACACTTTGGAGTCAGATCTGTGTTTGGATCCTGACTCCTATTCCAAGTGGGGTGACCATGGGCAAGTTATAATATCTGTAAGTTTCATGTTCCACGTCAGTGAAATGCATATAAAAATATTTTGCGGGATTATTGTGAGGATTAATTAAGATCAGACAGATAGCAGATGTACTTCAAGCCTGATACCAAGTGAACTTTACTCAGTGGTGTAGGTTCATACCCCCAAGAGCTAATGCTGAGGCAAGGATTTGGATACAGGAAACTTGGAAGGTGATCCCAGAAGATAGTGGTGGAAGTGGGGTGGGGAAGCAAGAGAGGGACAGGAAGGAAGCCGGTAAGGGCGTGTCATCAAGTAGATTTGAACAGTTGGCAATTGGAACTTAACCCTATGAGGGAACTCTGAAACAATGTACAAGATGTACCTCTGGGCACATTAGAAGACAGAGGATGCTGAGACATGCACCCACCAACTCCTGTCAATCACTGCTTCTGAGTTCCCTGATAGTACAATCCACCATGTATATGAGAGGAGTAGGGTCCAGTGATCAGAGAAAGCCCTCCAGACAAGACATGTATGTGGTGGCAGGTGAGAGCTGGACTGATGTGCATAGAAATAATTCAGAGTCAAAGAGACATGGGCGGATTATGCCAGCTTTCTCAGTTTTCTGCTTTTCTCATGTTTCTCATCGACGGGACCATGGGGGAAGGGAAGAGCCGGCAAGCAGGGACTTATTTTCTGCCCTTCTGACCTTAGTGAAGCAGAGCACATCCGAGTTGGCCCTTTTCTCATTAGAGGGGGAAAGAGAAGTTGCTGCTTGGTGTCCTTTCTTGACTGAACCTGCTTCCAGATGAACAGGCCATCTGTCAGCATCCTCATCGAGAGTGCCACAGTGAGAAGCGGGGAAGTTGGTGCAGTGGATATATGTCAGACATGTGTGAACGTGCACATCACATATGTAATTGCATGTGTGTCTGTGTCATGCATGTATATATATGCACATAAATGTAGGCACATACACATGGCTGTGCACACACACACGTGCACACAGTAGATTTTACAATGTGCAGTTATGGTGGGAAGCTGAAGATAAGGTCTCTCTTAAATGAATTCCAAGAAAACAACAACAACCACAACAACAACCACATGAAGATCTGAAAACAGAAAGTTCTGACAAAAGCAAGGCTTTTTTCTGCCTAAAGTGAAATATCCCCTGTAGGACAAATTCTCCAGATACCCCCTTTCTACCACAAACTGGATTTTAATGACAGCCTTGCTCCTGTCTGTTTACTTGGGGCCATCTCCCCTGACTCTGATTGCCATGGTGACTCAGAGCAACTAGCCTGGCCTTGTAGTTTGGGATATCGTATTTTGAGTAGTTGGGGAAAGAATGAAGAGCTCACATTCTGTTGCTTGGCACGTTGGTCATCTGTTGAATTCTTAGGGTAGGAGAAAGCAGTGCTGTGCTTGGTGAACTACTCTCTTTTGACAAGACAAATGCTTTTGACATCTCCACTGATTACATGGATCTAGTGTGAATATTCACACTCGCTCTTCCACTGTTATAAATATCCAAAGCTTTCTTTCTATATTTCTTTGGAATAGATTCCCAGGTGGGGGAGAAGTTCTCTAGTGAAGGGGGTTGAAAGCATTCACTCTGGATTCAAATTGCCTGTGTTTGAATTCAAGCTCTGTGACTTGGTGGATGGGACCATTGAGTCCTTGAGACCATTACTTAACTGTCTTGATCCTCAAGTTCCGTGTCTTCCAGTGGGATAATAATCTACCATTTTCTGAAGAGTAAATTAATTGACACATAAATATCACTTAGAATTGTGCATGAGCTAAATAAAAATCAAATATCACCATCATTACTTATTTCTATTACTATTGTTGAGTTGAGTTCTTGGGGAAAAAAATTAACATTTTTTTCTCACCCTACACTTAGATGAGCTCTGGAGAGAAGAGTAAAAATAAGTCCACAGAACTGATGTTGGGTAGAACTTTAAAATCATGGAGATTCTTTCAAGATCATTTAAAAATCTTCTTAAACACATCTAAGAATCTACAGTCTTCTTTTTCTTCTCATAAATGCAGGACTATAAGGAAACCAAATAGGAGTGAGACACTCAGCAGGTGGGGGGGTGGGTGGGGGGAAGGGGAGGATAAGGGCACAAAATGGAGTAGAAAAGAACGCAAGAGACCACGGAGATGGATCACGGGTGAATTGATGGTGGGTTACCCAAGGGGAATACAAAATGTAAAAGTCAAAAATAACAATAAAAATATATATAAAAAATAAATGCAGGTTTGGGTGGCTTTTAAGATGGCTGTGGTATGAGTCAGTTGTAGGAAATGAATTTTCTCTAAGCCAGTAGATGCACTGAGCAGTCGTGCTCTGTCACATTCCACTCTAACAGCCAGGGCAGGAGTGTGTATGCGTGTGAAGGGAAGAAGGTGGACTTAACCTGAATGATACACCTTTCTGATGTTCTGACTCTCTTTTAAAAAACACATGAGAAAACTAAGAACTCAGGGATTTGGAGTAAGACTCATGTTAGTGCCAGGCTTGCTTTGAAACCTTTCATCTCAGAATGGTGGATTCAGGACGAGCCCATTGAGAACGTCTGGGCCAACTCTTTTATTTATGGAGGAGGAAGCAGAACCCTAGAAACTTGAGCAACTGCTCAGGGTAACCTGGGGGAGGAAGAGACAAAAGCAGAAGAGAATTCGGGACACCTCTGGCCTGGCCCAGAGATACCTTCGGAAGGAGAAAGTAGGTGTTCTTGGTTTGAATCTTCTGAGCCACTTGGGCTCCTCTCATTCATCCTCTTCTGGCCTGGACTATAGAATAACCTCTTTGCTCCTTGATATGGTTAGGGGATTGTTCTCAGAGAAGAGGGGCAGCCTTTGTTCCATGATAGCAGTAATGGATCCAGTCCTTCTCTTTTGTAATTCCAACAGGAAAGACAAACTTTCTCCTTCCCCAGTAATGCCATCTATTTCATTAAAAGAGAACAGAGACATTCTGCAGGGGCGGGGAAGGGAGGGGGACCACAATGAGGGTGTGGACCTTTGGTTTTCTTGTGCATTTTCTTTTTTTCATTCTTGTGCATTTTCTTTTCTTCAGTATCTATGCTTTGTCATTCTCTCATTCACCTTCATCTACCCATTCATTCCACAAACATCCATTAAACATCTCCCAAGCGCCAGGCTTCCAAGCTCCATGAAGGAGGAACAGAGGCCAGCATGAGCCCATTCTAGATCATGAGGAATGACCAGTTGGGAGGGGAAAGGTGGGGCAGGGCACAGGAGGGAAATAAGTGCCTCCATTGTGCTCAGCAGATGGGGCTTCCTAAATGTTTGGTAAATGAAATTGAGTTGAAAAGAAACTGCAATTTGGGGATTACTTGGCAAGATGTTTCAACTCTATCATGTAACGGAGGGAATGTATTAGAGGCTCTAGTGCAAGGGAGGAATTTCAGCTCTTCTAACCTGTTGATTATAGGTTGTTTTTTTTTGCTGTTATTCTTTGACATAGGGTCAATTCAAGAAGTGAATTCAATAGTAATATTCTCATGATTTCTCATTAGAAATAGAAAAATAATTAAAAGAAGCAGTTAAAAGAAAATAATCTAAGGATATACTTTTTATTTAGTACTACTGCAAAGATGAATAAAATAGATTCATTTTAAATTATTTTAACAAAACCTCAATACATTTTATTTTTATTTATTTTGAAGCTGCTATCAGCAGTAGGCCCGAAGGGATAAGAACTGAGAGGCATTATTGGGAGTAGAGAAAATATGTCATTCTAGAGTGGAAAGCCTGATAGGAGCTGTGACCTCAGCTTAGCTATAGGGACATGACTCACCACAATGCTTCAGAAGGGAGAGAACTGCGGGATAAGAGCCTTGCTCAATCCCCTAGAGCCTCCCCTGTCAGCACCTCCCAGTGAGCACCCCAATAAGAAGCCAGAGCCCCAAGGAGCCACTGGCCTATTTCTTAGGTCAGACTTCAGGGGCCACAGCAAGTGAGGAGAGAGTAGAGAACACCACTGGGGAGCCACAGAAATATCCCACATAGAAGGATGTTAGTAAATGAATCCCGATAACCCTCCGAGGCCAAATGGAAGACATTTAAAATTTTAAGGGAATTACTGTTTGCTCATTGAAGTTAATGTGGACTGGGTTTTTAGATCCCATGATGTATTAGGGAATTGAAGAAGCAGTCAGGATATTACTGTTCCATGGTATCATAAAGATGATTACAAAGGCTTTGCTAGTCCTCCTATTGAGACAGAATCTAATTCCCTTCCACATGATTTTGATATAACCTAACTTGTCTTTTCTGATGATAAATTTCAGTGGAAATGATGTTTTGGGGATTTCTAAGGCTAGGTTCTAAGAAACCTTGCAGATTCTGCCTTGTAATGGGTTCTAGGAAACTTGATCTACCATGTAAGAGGTCCAGCTACCTTGAGCTAACATGTTGGCTGGGCCAGTTAACAGGCCCAGCCTCACCCCCACCTTTTCAGCTCTCTCCTGCCAAAGTGCCAGACATGTGAGTTATATCGTGTGTACTCTAGACCTTGCCACTAGGTAAACACCACTGTGTGGCCTCATTTATGCCTACCCCCAGTTTCCGACCTACTAAAGCCATGAGAGACAGTACAATTTTTTTTCAAGAAAACTTTACTTCAGTAAGAGATATTAAATTAACACTCCGGTAACTTGTGAAAATTAATGAGCTTATGATTTCAAAATAGTTATTGTTTTAGTCCACTGAGTCTTAGGGATGGCAATAGATAACTGGGGAATGATCCTACACTCTCAAATTGGTAATTCCCACTCATCCTATGTCCAGGTTATTATTGGTTGGTATTAATAGCCCTCTACCTACCCTATACACATATATATGAACACACACAACTATAACTAAAGTTTTGTGATTAGTGATCTAGCCAGATAATTGATGTGAAAGTATCTAATGTGAATCTGCTGAATGGAGTTTGATTTCTGGAAATGGGGAAAGAAGTGTATTTAAATATTTATTTAAATAAAAGTTTAATTTTTAGAAACTAAGTAAATCATATACTGCTTTCATAAATACTCCAGCAAAAAAAAATCAAACTTTTTTTCCATCTTGGAATGAACTTTGAAATTAGCCACTTTCTTTTTTTTTAAAGATTTATTTTTATTTATTTATGCATACTAGAACTGGGTTATAGGCCAGAGGTGCAGGGGCGTGAGAGGATTCACCAGAGACAGAGTGGGGAGCAGAATAGGTGGATCTACTGAAATACACTGCTGAGGGGAGCAGCGGGCGAGACAGGAGAGTTCTGCTGCACCACGTGGGTCAACTCCCTGGCCAGGAATTGAACTAGTGCTACAGTGGCTGGAAATAGTTTGATAATGCTGAGACTTTAACCCCTGTGCCACCAGGGAGGTCTCTAAGGCCACTTTCCAAGAAAAAAAATCAAGGAAACGTGCAGCTTATGAGACGTAACTGGGAAAAGCAATTAATATTTATTAAGCACAGTATTGGTCAGAGTGTATTAAATTCTGCCATTGTCGCAAGTCCCAAATCCCCTGACTTAATGCAAGAAAAGTTTATTTCCTGCTCTTGCAAGAAACAAGTTCATATTTGTTGTTTTTTTTTGGGGGGATAGAAGTATGTGCCTCCATTTTGAAGCTACTCAGAAACACATGGTAACTGAGGCTTCACCTCAACATGTGCTTCTACCATCAAGAGCACTAGAAAAGGGAGGTGGCAACATGCACACTGATTCTTAGAGCTCCATTCAGAGTGAAACAGGTGACTAATTGCTGTGTCCCTGGCCAGAGCAAGTCACGTGATCATGCCCACTTTGAAGAGGGCAAGGAATTTTGCCTGGAAGAAGAAGTGGAAATCCTTGGTTATGACCACAAGCCTCTACAATGAGGGAGGTGCTCTCAGAAGCATATCTCACTGAATTCTAATCAAAGTTAACTTTCTAGGTAGGAAACAGGCCAGCAGAGGTCAAGCAACTCGTCCATGATCACAGCCAGTAATGGGAGAGGAGACCTTGGAATGCAGGTCCTTGGGCCTGATTCCAAAAGGCATCCCCTCTTTCTGCGTGATGCTTATCAAGCATAAACATGTCATTTAGGAACTAGAAAGAGCAAAAGGAGGTGAGGAGCTGTTGCAGGAGTGAGTGTTTGGGTTTGCATTCATCTTAGCAAGGCACTTTGCTTCCCCTCAGGCCTGAGCACTGAAGTACACTGAGGTGATCACTTACACTGTCCTCACGGTCCAGGGCTGTGAGGAGACAGGAGAAGTTAGAACAGTCTCCAGCATCCTTGTGGGGTTTATCGTATGCTAGAAAGGAAGTGAGAAATATCCTTTAAGAAAAGGCTTATGGGTACATAGTGGCTAGCACACCTGTACACTAGCATAGGCTTCATCCCTGGAAGCTCCAGCAAGGTGTTTTATAAAAGAGTAAGGATTCCTTTATACACAAGCAGCAAAGTGTTAGAACTCATTTGGGTGCAAATATAGATTGTTCCGAGCAGAGTGTAGAATAATGGTGTTTCAGTTTTTTGCATCAGGGTTTCTTGAGGAATCTGCTGAAAGGGATTTTTTTTCCCAGGGAAATGGGTTTATAATTTAACAATTTTTTTCTTATAGTTTCAGGTTCTCCACCAGAAGCTTATTCATGTGTTTAAGACTTCACACAGTTCAGATAAATATTTAATTATAGATTGTAAATTTAATAATTTATAATTTATAGTAAAAACTTATAAATTATAATAAATTGTAAATTTATAATTAAATTCCTAGATAGCATCTTTCATATGTTAGTTGCTCATTAAATATTGTTGAGTGAATGAATTGAAAGAGGAGGCAATATATGAGGTACAACTGTAATATATGCTGTTCTTTGTGAGGCTGCCACTCAAAAGTATAGTTTACATTTTACTTTGAGGTGTCTGAACCCATTTTTTTTATTCATAGCATGAGGACTGGGGCCAGTAGAATTGAGAGAGGCTCAAATATTGAGTGAAAATAAAGCAAGGAGCAAGTATAACTGGCAGAGCAGGCCTTCAGAGTAGTTGTGACAAATTCCAAGGCACTTTGGACATGGGGGAAATAGAACTAAAGGGGAAAATCTGATCTTGAGAGGCCCTTAGTGTAATGGATGAAATGGAAGGAAACAATTACCCATAATGCTTGTGAGAACAGCCATCATTGCATAAGCAGCTTGCTGTGGGAGCAGAGAAAAGGCAGTGACTCGAAGAAGAACTAAGAGTTTGCCAGCTTGGGAGGGGAGTCTAATCTGAATGGAGTTGCAAAGTTGTGGACATTTGTATATGCATAGAATTCAGAGAACTTCAAGATTTTGCCTTTTTATTTGTTTTGAATAGGAAGATAGTAAAGACTCTTGGTAGGGGAATGATTGCAGTGTCCTGTGAGAAGGGAAACCAGGAGGGTAGATAAAGATCAAAGTGAGGATTTTCCTAGAGGCTAGGGGATCTTCAAGGGGCCATCTCTACCTACCTTACTCTCCCTGTCATATGCTTAGGATGTAAGAGGCACATTGAATGGGTGAATGAATGACTAATGAATGAGACTATCTAGATTTGGCCAATTGGAATGGAGATCATTTAATGAAGGGAGAAACACTTGGCAAGTAGGATAGGTAAGATTTGGTAATGGTGGTGCATGGCATACCTGGATCTGGGTAGGGAAAAAGGACCAGGAGACAGAGCAAAGGGAAAAATCATTTTGAGATATTTAGTTTGTGTGACTCAGCAATACCACCTGCACGCTCTCTTTCATCTGCTGGTCCTCCCTTAAAGCTTTGTTGTGAGTACTGTAATGAGGGACCACAAGCCATCGTCAGCCCTACATCTTCTGCCTTCAGTCTTCTAGGCTTGGATTTTGTGAGTCAGGGGTAGACAACAGAGAGACAGGAGGACACTTTTGGAAAAACATGACTTGCTTGCTTATAAGGGGTGACACGTTGACTGTTTTCTTTCAGCCAGAGATCCTGGCTGACTATGTAGCCCATTGAAAGGGCTGTAATTTAGCACAGGCCCTGGTGGAAGTAGGCTGACTCCATGTTCTTTGGCCTTGGTGGATGGGTTCCTGGTTCAGGCAACATCACACGTTTGTTTCGCACAGCAACACTGGGAGTTAACCAGAGTGACTGCTATTTAACCAGTGATTCAGTTACCTGCCTACAGTCACAGAGGAGCTACTGAAATGCGATTCTGTAAGATATAAGGAAGTTTACATTCTCATTCAACAATGAAATGTGTCCGTAAGGGAACAGTAATCACTCTGGGAGTCATAGTTACTCTAAAGAGGTTTATTTGGTTCTCTCTTTACAAAAGCACCCTCACATGGAAGGAAGTGCCTTGGGTGAAGATCTGGGTGATTAAGATTTTAGCCTCAGGTCTGCCCCTAAGGACCTCCCTCCTGCCCTTCAAGCTGTCCTGGACTGTGTGCACGCCTCTGTTGCCTGTGACTTCTCTCTGAGGTGGTCTCATCCACTTCTAAAGTTGTGACGAGATATAATAAGCTGCATTGCTTGTTCAATTATAAATTGTAGTGATGAGATTAAACTCTTGGAAATCAACTCTGTGAATTGGAAGGTAACTCAAGTATGTGAAAATAAATACTGTCAGAAGATATGATCAGCATTTTTCAAAGCAAAAGGGTTTCTGAAATAATATGATTATATACTGTGCTATTCAACTTGAACAGCTTTCTCTTGGTGTATGTGTGTCTCATGCTTCACACAGTGTATTGTTAGGCTCACAATGCTTCTCTTTTCAAGACTGTTTTTGAGTCATTTTCGTGACGAGAATCTTTAAAAGAGATCACATAGTACCACATCTTATTTGAATTTGCTATTGGGCTCTGGTATTCAGATGATAGTATTTCTTAAAATATTGGGGTTAGTCATTCAAAAGAAAGGTTTTGTTAGGCATTCATATTCATAGCTCACTGTCATTGTAACTACATGATGTTTTTATTTAGGTGACTTGGCATGTGAGGAGGTGGGGGGCCAGGTAAAGGGGAGCAAAAGGAGGTCACCCTAAATTGCAACTGAGAGTAGAAAACATCCTTTGCAATCTTCCATCATTATTCGGAGAAGCACTCTGGGGCCTCGGTGTCACAGGCAGGTACACACGTGAGCTGGCCTGGATGGAAAAGAGATTTTATTTTAATCGAGGTTTTCACTCTCCTCGTTTCCATAATGTGGGGGGTGTCACACTGTTACATAGTGGTCTGTGGGTGAGTGTTTAGGAAGCTGTTGTCTGTAGGACTTCTGCCACTGGTCAGCTCAGGGGTGTTGACCTCGGCCACTGAGAATCCGTTCTGAAAACATAGAGTTTGAGTTTGGATCTTGTGAGTCAGGGATAGACAGCAGAGACACGTGTTTCTCGCATGGGTTTTCATTAGAAACAGCCTGCCTTTTATCAACCCCCTCCTGGCCCCCCTACTACCGACACATTGCAGTATTTCACCTAATTACTTCCCTGTTGTTTGATGTCTTCAGTGCCCAATAATGACCAGTTCCTCAGCGCCCCTGGACTTGATACCCCAAATTCCTACTATCTCTTTCCTAACTCTTTGGCCTTCTGGTTTCAGCGAAGTGCTCTTGCCTGACTCACAGCCTCTGGCTGTTTTGCAGCCAGAAAATTGGACTTTGGGCTCATTTATAGAACCTTCATTACTCTGGACATTTTACTTGCAGTTATCTCATTTTACTCATTATGAACCCTCCAGGCTTGGAGAATGCAGAGGTACTTGTTACTAACTCCATTTTAGATATAGCAGAATTGCAGCTGAGCAGGGCACACAGATTGTCAAAGGTACACAGGAGAGCTGGGATTTTACTCCAAATCTCTGATTTCACAGAATCTAGGATATAAAAATGACTCTCAGACATCAAGTGCTTCCTAATGCCCTGGAGGATTTGTTAAAACAGCTTCCTGGGCCCTAGACCCCATTTCTGAGTCAGTGGGTCTGAGTAGGGGACCTGAGAGTTTGCATTTCTATTGAGTTTTCTTATGATGCTGGTGCAGCTGGTGTACAGCTGACACTGAGAACCACAGGCACGAAATGGATTTCTGGTCAGTCTGCCTGGATTAAAGTACCAGCCCCATTGCTAAGGAAGGGCGAGAACCGGGGAAAGTCACTTTGTCTGAGTTACTAATCGCTCATCTACGCCCGCCTCACATTACTGCAGTGAGGAGTACGTGAGAGACGGCATTTCACATGCTTGATAGTGTCTAGAATCGAGAAGTCACTCTATAAAGTTTCCTTTTGTTATCATTCTTACTAAATGGCACTGTCAGATCTCTGCTACTCTGCTCTGCAGGGTCCTGGGGTCCACTTTTGAAGTCCCATTATTTGCTTATCACACTCACATTGTTTTCTGTCAAACTCTGAGTTGTTCTTGCCCTCTCAGTAAGAGCTGTTGTCTCTTCAGCAACTGTTGGCCCAGCTCACATCTTTTTCCCGCCAACTAAAAGGGCAGTGTTTGGAAGCTTCTACACCCATGGAGAGCCATATCCATCAAGAGGATAAAACTTCCAGTCCTCTGGCTTTGCGATTTCTCTACCTCAGCTTTATCACCACTTGTTCTCTGCTTCATTCCATTCACCTTCTGGCACGGAAAGTGAAGTAGATTGTTTGATTTCAGAACTCTCCTAGAATAAGCTCCTTGAAGACGGGGGCTGGCTGTGCAGGTAACACATCTTTGATCCTCCATTGTGCCTCCCAGGTAGCAGGGACCTGACAATACCTGAGCAGTGATTAATGAGGGGAGGGGGGTGGAAGGTGCAGGTCAGATGCCACCTGGGGTGGATTTTGTTCCCACTGTGGGCTTTGTCCTCCTCAATCAAAGGCTTGAATGAGAGTAAGGAAAACTTAAATGTCTGTCTTTTCTGTTACATCTGGACACTCCCCAGGTCAGATGTTTTGTACTAGGATTTTGACATCTATGTGATGCTAATAGCCAAGCGCCCCAGGCACATTGTTTAGTTTGCTGTACACTGAGGGTGTCCTTGCTGTGTACCTTTGGCTGAATGGAACATGGGACATGCATGCATACACTGTGGAGACTTTCAGAATCCCCACGACTCAATTCAAAAAGCTATTACAGCTGTACCAGGATCAGGCTAACAGGCGTGGAGACATTATTTTCTTTTGGTAAGGATTGCTTTATTTTTTTTTAGCACTTTGGAGGATGGTTGATGCCCTGAATGTAATCTGACAGAAGTAAGACTGTGGTGGGGACCTGTTCTGACAGCAGCTACTCACAAAGTGCCAACGTGGGGTCATTCTGCATATCAGTCTAGTTTAAGTAGGACATGGCATTGAACTGGGAGAGAATGCCTTGCACAGGGTATGACACCCTATCTTGGATCAGTGCTGCTATGGAAAATGAGTGACTTTAAAATGTATTTTGTAATCATAGATGTTATGATATAACCTGTTTTCTTCTTGATAACAAAAGTGTCATCATGTTGATATGAATTATATAAAATATTTAATATTTAAATGAAGACTATAGCAAGGTTAGAATTTGGGGATATGTACTACTACTATTCTCTCTTTCACCAAACAAAGTTAGGTGATAGGATATACAGTCTTTTCTTACCTGCCAGTACCAAGTGTTTTCTCATCAGCTCTAAATATTCTTCAAGAATATAACTTTCAGTGGCTGTATGGTATTCAACTGGGTGAAGATAACTCATTGCTTAAAGTAATCTTAATTTTTTAATATTCACGTTGTTTCCATAATTATTGGTGTTGATAAACCCTACATTGAATATCTATCCCCACCTATGTAGTGTACATTTATGACAATTTTGGTAAGAAAACTACATGAATGTGGAATTTTACTGGATAGGCTTCACTGTTCCATAAGTTTCGAGTGACATCTTTTATTGTAGGTCATTCCAGTAACTTAAAATTATACTGACTGATGGAGACATAGAAAACCTCAATGAACCAACATGCATTAAGGAGATAAAGTTGGTAGTTAAAAATATACTCCCATCAATCCTACATCTCTTAAATTTAAGAAATATATCAGGCCAATAAAATTTGGTTAAACTTCAAGGAACTGGTAATCCTTATTTTATGCATATTTCAGAGAATGCAAAAAGAAAGCTAATAAACCTCTTTTATAGACAAGCATCTACTTGATACCAAAACCGATAGTGACAGTAAAGGAAAAGAATATTTATACTCTTTCTTAGGGTCACAAATGAATAATTCTTAAGTAAAGTACTAGCATATAAAGTCAGTATTTTAAAAGTACATTATAACCGGGAAGAATTTATGTTGGGAATGAAGGGTGAATCTGTATGTCTGTGTATTGACATATGTCACCCTATTAATATCTGAAAGACATTAAAAAAGAAAACTGTTTACATTGTCTCAGTAGATGGGATATATTTTTGCTGGGGCATCAAGGACAGTGTTGACACTTGGAGAGGTCCAAGTCTCAGCAGTGAGAGTAAGGAAAAGAAGTGATGTCAGGCAAGGAAAGAGGTGGAGCAATTGTGTCCCGGTCTTGCTGCCCGCCCCCCAACACTTTGCAGAGACATCCAAACATTTCTGCAGCTCATGGCAACTTCTCCCAAAGGTCTGCAGAGGCAAGCTCCATGGAGCATTTCTGAGAGAGGCAAAAGGAGGGAAAACTGGTCACTCTGTTCCTCTTGACTCTCGCTTACATTGGGTCAAGTTTCCTTCCACAGAGACCTAATGCTTTTATGCACCTGGCAACATGGGACTCTTAAAAATGCCAGATCCTAAATTAGAACTTAACAGAATATATTAAATTGTAATTGTAATAGTAGATTTTCTTGTTTTATTCCTGCTTCAGAACCTAGCAAATAGTAGGTGATGAAGAAATGTTTATAAAATGAATGCCTCTGATGTTTCGCCTTTAAATATGATTTTGGCTATCATCCAATACTTCCACATTTCGGGGCTTTAGGAACTCTGAATATTTTCTGTATGTTTTAATGATTGTTTCAATTGGAAGCTTAGAAGAAGTATTTTAGAAATTCATGACTTGCCTCTGGAGCTCCAGGATTGACATTTTAATCTAAATGAGGTATTGTGCTTGGCATGAATTAATGCTCAATAAATATTTTAAAAATCGAATTCATGAAGAAGCCGAGAAGGGTGAACGGAATACCATCTTTAGCTTGATTTGTAATTTTCTAACAATGAGATATTTATTAACCAGACCTCTTTTATTTTCTTGTCCTGGGCCTTGCAAATGGTAGGGATGGGCTTAATCAAGGGAACTTGTGTTTAGTCAGCAATGTTCCAGGCACAAAGTGTAGTCCTTTACATGTAATCATAGCAAAACCCTGCAAGGTTGACATGATCTCTCCATTTCAGACAAGAAAATAGTTTCAAAGAGGTTATGTGAATCTCTTCATATCACACAACCTCAATCATAGTAGAGTTGACATTCCAGCCCAGTTGGTCTGACATCAAAATCTGGGTTCTTCACATAATAGTGCTGGTTCCAGAGTCACAATGAGAACTGCCATTTATTTTTGTTTACTTTGCCTGCATTGTATTTTGTACTCAGAATCTCCATGACAAAGCATATCAGCAGAAAGGGAAAACCACTTACAGCTTTCAATTTAATAAATTTTTTTGAGCTCCCCCATTAGTTGTTTCAGTGCTTTACAAAAAGATATGACCTTCTCAACATGGTAACAAGCATTTATGGAAAACCCACACTTAACGCTATACTCTATGGTGAGAGATTGAAAGTTTTCCCCTGAACATCAGGAACAAGACAAGGATGCTCTCTTATACTGTGATATTCAACATTATACTGGGAATTCTAGCATCAGAACTGGAAAAGAAGAAGTAAAATTATCTCTACTTACAGATAACATGATCTTATATATAGAAATCCCACAAATCTACAAAAAAGCTATTTGAGCTAATAAATTCAGCAAAGTTTCAGCATACAAGGTGAACACACAAAAACTAGCTGTATTTTTATACACTAATGATCAACAATCTGAAAAGGAAATAAACAAGTTCTGCATTTTAAATAGTACCCCAAAGATTAAAATATCAGGAATAATTTAACCAAAGATGTGAAAGATTTGTACACTGAAAAACTATAAAACATTGCTCAAAGGAGCTAATGAAGATCTAAATAAATGTCAAGACATTCTATATTTATGAATTGGAAGATATAATATTGTTAAGATTCAGTATTATCCACAGTGATCTATAGATTCAGTGAAATTGGTCTCAAAATTCCAGTGGTCATTTTTTTCAGAAATGATAAAGCTGATCCTCAAATTCATGTGGGATTACAAAGTCCCCTAAGTAGTGAAAACAATCCTAAAAAAGATAACTACCTGCTGTCAAACTTTCTACAAAGCTGTACTTATCAAAATGGTATGGTACTGCACAAGGATAGACATACAAAACAGTGGAGTAAAACTTTGAGTTTAAATATAAACTCCTAACTATGGACAATTGATTTTTTTAAGAGGTCAAGATTTTTCAACAAGTGAGAGAGTACTTTCTTCAACAAATGGTGCTGGTACAACTGCATATCTATCTGCAAAAGGATGAAGTTGGACCCCTTGACTCACACCAAATACAAACATTAACTCAGATGGGTCAATGATGACGCATTGAAAACTCTTAGGAGAAAACTAAGGGTGCATCTTCATAACTTTGGCAATGGATTCTATGATATGACACCATAAGTCTGACCAAATTAAAAAAATTAAACTATCAAAATTTAAAACTTTTGTTCACCATAGGACAAGAAAGTGATCAGAACCTTCAAGAAAGTGAAAAGAACCTACAAGAATGGAAGAAAATATTTTCAAATCATATCTGATAAAGGTAAAGATATAGGAAGAACTCTTAAAGCTCAGTCACAAAAGAGAAACTGCAAAATTTTAAAATGTACAATAGATTTGAATAGATGTGCCTACAAAGATTATATGCAAATATTCAACAAGTACGTGAAAATATGCTCATCATCACTAATCATGCAAGAAATGCAAACCAAAGCCACACTTGACAGCCACTAAGATGATTGGAATGAAAAAAAGGGAATTAAGTTTTAGTGAGGCCATGAAGAAATTGAGTCCTTGTATCTTGCTGTTGAGATTGTCGCATAGTTCAGCCTTGATGGCAGGTTGATCTTGTATTTCCATAGGTACACATCCCCCGCTTTTTGAAGGTTCCCGTTAAGCCCCTTTAATTTTACAAAAGACCTTGTGAGTACCTGTTTTCTCTAACAAAGAAATCTGATGCTTTTCACTTGTGACAAAAGATGAGAAGTGAGAGTAGTATTCAGCACTTGTTTTATAGCAAATTACTATAGAGGGAGTGTTAGTGAGCAGTGAGAGTGGCACGACTGGACTCCTTCTCTGGGGATACTTACTTAGTACAGTGTTTTCATCCTGTTATTCCTGCTTTTACTATGTGTTAGTGTTCTTTTAGGTTTTCTGTGTCAAATCGGTATCATTTGGTAGGTTATTTTGGGGGGTTTCAGAATGCTAAAATTTTTTTTCTAGGTAAATGCGTGGTATTTACTTTTTTGCTTCATGCCATTTCAACTTAAAAAGGTTTCCTCCGAATGGCTACTTTTGGATAGTTGGCGAAACTCATAGATCCAAAAGAATTGAAAACAGTCACTCAAACAGCTACATGTATATCCTTGTTCATAGCTGTACTATGTATAATAGCTATTCAGTCATAAAAAGAAATGAAATATTGATACATGCTGCAAAGTGGATGAACCTTCCAAACATTATGCTAAGTGTAGAAGGTAGACACAAACAACAAACATTATACTATTCTATTGATATGAACTGTTCAGAATTGAGAAATCCATAGAGACAGAAGGCAGTGGTGGCTGCTGGGCCTGGGGGTAAGGAGTGGTAAAAGAAACCATTTACTGGATAAGAGGTTTTACTTTAAGTGGTGGAAATGTTCTGGAACTAAGTGGTAGTTTGGAACTAGATGGTTTTACAACACTGTGAAGCTACTAAAGGGTGCTGAATTATTATCTTTAAAATGGTTAATTTTATGTAATATGAATTTCGTCTCATAAATTACTTCAAAAATATGACCAATCACCAGGACTTCTTCTAGTGGTCTCAGATGGATACCAACAGGTCTGTTTGGAAAAGAAGGTTCAGGTGGTTCAGAAGTGGGCCAGAGTGGCAAACCTTTGGCACCCATGAACTTTGTG
This sequence comes from Scalopus aquaticus, assembly GCA_004024925.1. NCBI lineage: Eukaryota > Metazoa > Chordata > Mammalia > Eulipotyphla > Talpidae > Scalopus > Scalopus aquaticus. Next base: position 32,842 of record PVIJ01014930.1, read on the forward strand.
AGCATCATCCCATTGTCCCATTCCTGGCCCCGTTCAACCCTCTTGCACTGTGACTCAGTGGTTCTTATGCTCTATGTCTGTGTCTCTTTTGATCTTCAAAGAAAAAGATGCTAAGGTGAAATGATATGCAAGAGATTTGAGGGGCATAACCACAAAGAATTAAGGGGGAAGAACAGTAGGCAGGAAGAACTTTGAAGTTGCCATTCAAGTTTAACACTTGTAAAAGGAAAACAAGAAGCAGAGGGTGGGGTTTATGATGCCCTGAGAAAGTCTCAACCAGGCAGTGCGGGTCCCAAGGAAAAGCTCCCCATCAAGGCGTCTGCTTTGGGTCAGAGTGCCTTTTCTCTGGTCTCTGAATCATTTCCTGCCCTCAGCAGTCTGTGGCCTCCGTGTTGATGCTGCTGTGGCGTCAAAGGAGTGGCCAGCAGCTAGCCCCTCACAGCAAGCTCTCTCAAAAGAAAACCTGAGCAGCCCACTCTGTGGTCATCACAAGTCTCATGATGTCTCTGAACTTGAACCCCTTTTGCAAAATGAAGTTTATGTCATCTCCGTTAACAGTTTTTTGGAGAACTATTATAGATAACAGAGGTACCTGGCATAGTCTCTGGAATGAATAGAAGTGACTGACCATTTATTCTTTCTCCCATTATGCATATGAACAAACTGGCTCAGAGAGAGAAAACCCACTTCCCAGAGGCCACATGGCTTGTAAGTAACAGACGCAAATTAAACCCTGGCCTGACCACATGTCCCACACATGTTCTATTCAAGCACATAGTTACCTAAGAATTGATTCGCAATATATGGAACTGGGGATGCATGAATACTCTGTGTGTTCTGTGAAGCTGTCTGTAGAGAAACATCTGCTAGCCCAGGAAGGGGGGGCACATACGCTTAATTTCCTTCTGTCTTACTTCCCATTGGCACATCACAGAGCAGTGCCAAGCATCTTATTCTCTCATCATTAGATGCATATTGGCATTTGGGGCTTTTGGAAGGATTATAACGTTTCCAGCACTGAAATATTCATCTTTGGTAAACACTAACTTAGGAGGAAAAAAAATTAAGATGTAAATTGGTTCCATTTAAATCTCACTCATTCTACCACACAGCCCTACCAGGTCGTACAGCCAGACTGGAAATGGCTCCCTCTCTCATGTCATCTGCAGAGAGGCGGTGGATGGGTAGCAGCTGCTCCTTGTCTGGGGATCTGCACATATGGGAGGGAGCCAGCGAGGACCTGGGCTAAGCTCTGGCCACTGCATTTCCCCTGCTGCTACTGCTGCTGTGAAAAGTGAAATATTAACAATACCAATATATGCCAGAAGCAATTTATGGGCAGGGAAGATCTTGGAGTCAGCCATTACCCTGAGATCTCCCAGCCATTTGTCTCACTTCCATGCTTTTCTGGATGTTACTCAAGAAAACTGCAGCCCACCCCTCCCTACCTCAAATTGGCCACATCCTAAAGTCATTTGTTTGCTCCTACTGCAAAAGAGATGGCCCCAAAACTGCTCCTCTGGGCTTCTCCCACTCTGATTCTTTTCTGGCAAAAAGAGAGAAAGAGATAACAGATTTGCTGTGCTTAGGAGATAAATATTTGGTGCCCAGTGAACCTTGGAATACAGTTGTTAGGCCTGGAATTCACTTATCCATGCACTTTTAATATTGACCGTGACTGGAACCTAGAAATTTGAAGGTGAAAAATTAGTCTTTGTCTTCAAAGAGGGAGACATAAAAACAAATAAGTTCGGATCCCTGGTAATAAAGGTGGTAGAAGTTTGTTACTTACGTGGCGGACAGACAGGCAGGACGATGGTTGGGATGTGTGATGGGGTGTCTGTACATCAGACTCCAGGAGGGGGTGCTGACCTTGGGACTATAGCAGCTCAGCATAGATTCATTAGGGGCTGGTGGAGATGAGCATGGCAGGGAAGGAAATTCAAAGACGTGGTGTGTGTGAGCCAACTTAGAGTAGTATTGCTAGAGTGCTGAGGACAATGAGGGGCTTGGTGGGAGAGGAAGCAGCCACCAGAGGTGCAGACCAGAACAAGATGTGGTTTTTGTAGATAATACTAAAAGGCTCCGGTGGTGGGTAACCTATGGGGAATACACAATAATGTAAAAGATATAAATAATAATAATAAAAATATATATATATGGCTTTGATTTAATGGAGTCCTTGACAGGAACCAGTAAGCATAGTAAGTAGGGAGACTTGTGATCATACTGGTGTTTTGTAATTCTGTGCTTACCTGGGAAGATGGTTGGACTGGGGGCCAGGCTATTGACTAGGACACTAGTAGAGGAATGCAGGTGAGAGAAGGTAAGATCAGAAAGAACTCGAATGGCAATGGCAACTGAGAGAGGGGAGTGGACATGAGTGAGCTTTTGAATAAGAAATAACAACATAGGCAAACTGGGTGAAACTCCCGTTATATTACTCCTTTGGGATTCTAGAAATTTTGATAACTTAGGGAGTTGTACATGAAGAAAGATTACTTATCACAGGACCTGCTGCAGCTGTGAGGACTTAATAAATGTCATAGCTACAACTGCAACTAATTGTTACACTCACTGTTGTCACTTCTTATTCAAAAGCTCTCTTGTGTCAACATGTAACTTTTACTGAAAAACAAGAAAAAGAAAATAGGCTTTTAATTTTTTGGTTACAAATGACATATTTTGGGGAGAGAGAAAGCAATTAGTGCCTTGCAAATAAGAGACATTTAGCAACCATTTCATGATATATTCAACTGATAGATTATTTTCTTGGTGTAGTGTCAATTGCTAGATGTATTCTTGCTAATGGCCCATATGCACTGGACAGTTTAAAAGTAGAATTTTTGTTACTCCTTGGCATTGCTTCAATTCTTTAGTTTTTTTAAAGCTAAGCTGGTATACATTACTGCAATAACAAACTTTAAAAGGAACAAAAATATTTCTAGGCAATAATGCATTATTTGATAAAATTATGTAATACTTAATGTTATAAGCAGTCCAGTAACTTTCAAGAATTTAGGAAGTCTTTGGAAGTTCACTCAAACCTATTTTACTTACATTAGGTCTTAATAAGAGGACAAAAGTCTTTTCCTGTTAAGCAAGGTGCTATTTTATACATATTAAGAGTAAATAAAATGTAAACCACAGGAGGCAATTTATTACTAAGGACCTAGTTTGTGTCAGTCCAGGGACTATAAGAAAGTGATTGGTCTGATCTTGGGTTTTAAAATACATACCTACTTAACTTTTTTTTAACCTTTCATCAAATCACCTTTATAATATTTTGTCTTAAAGAAACATAAATAGCAACAGATATACTCTGTAATTTCTTCAAAAGTAACCTCTAGTATCCTGTCTGTAGCTGGGGTATTAAGATGTACAGTTGTGTGGCCAGCGGTCTGCTGGCAACTGTTTAACAAACCATCTTAATAAAGAAGAAGAAAAGATGAGAAAGTGCCCCGATTGGTAGTGTTTCCTAATTCCTGTGCAAATATCCCCACCATAGTGGCTCTCAAGCTACCAAGAGAACACAAAGCACTTTAGATGGAATTTCTTCCCTTTTTACGTGTACAATAGACGAAAGTAACCTTAAAGCACATATAATGGTAAAAACACAGTAAAATAGTAAGGGGTGAGTTTCGTTTCTAATAGAATTTAATTTTCAGTTTATATGATTTAATGTAAACAATAGCTGTGTTTAACAGTCAGCTTGCAGAGTTTCTGAAAAGGTAACTCTTTGCACTTAAAGCCAGTGGGAGCCAGCTCCAGCATTCCACACACAAGGTTCTAGGAAGATTAAAAGGAAATCATTCATTTTAAAACTGCCTTGTAGTGTCTTGGAATAGGTCCTCCATAAATCTTAATTCTTACCCCCTTCATGTTTTATTAAGTCCCGTCCTCCTCCTTGGAGTTCATGAATCTCCTCTTTCAACACCATCTCCAAAGACAAATTAGCTTGCTGCGTTATTCAGAATATTCAGGAAAACTTGGTGAGCACCACTCCATGTTCTCTCAGTCAATCTTCTTAGAAGGGTCAGCGTGGGTATGAGGAGGCAAGACGCTGATGTCTTCATCTCTCCTTGTAAACATTTGTTCTTCTTCACAAAATCCACACGCCTGGATGCACTCACTGCCCCCTTTTCCCAGGATCAACAGTTTTTCATTTTTTCCTCATCCTTGAACCAACCAAGAAGAGAGAGTGATTCTCATTATAGAATCAAATCTATGACTTGTTTCAACTTCAGGTGAGAGTTCTGGGAGATGTTGCCAACTGTTTATTGGAAAAATATACACTCTACTAATTTTGACATTGTCAGGTTTTGTTTTATTTTCAGCTCTAAGCTGCATGTGTCAAAGCCCATATGTATCAGAGCACATATATATTCCTGCATAGATTTTATGATTCCTTCCAAATTATTAAAGATAAAAGGGCTCAATGCAAAAACCATGAAATATTGAAAACTATAAAGATGTAAACAAAATTATAATCCTGCAACTCAGAGCCACCACTCTCTTTGGATGAACATATTTTCCCCCTGTTTGTGTGAGTAACATCACTGGGATCAGACTGTATATGAAATTTGGTAGTCAGCATGAATGCTTTTTGACAGGCAAGATAAATCTAGAATATTCATACATTATGTATGAACAATTGTTAGAAACAAAGCTTCATCAAAAAGCAAACTTAGCTGTTCTACTTTTTCGTGTAAACCATCATACTGCCTTAATTTCATGATGTAATTATGAGGAAATAAACTTGCCCGTTCAACTTGCTAATATCATTGCTTATATTAAGCTTCATGGATGAGGTTAAAATACACACACACACACACATTTTGGTCACAGGTGAACCTGGATGAAATTCCGGCTGTATTACTGCCTGGCTGTGTGACTTTGGATAAGCCATTTCAACTCTTTATGCCTCAGCTTCCTCACATGTAAAATGGGAATGATATTAATGGCATCTGGAGGGATGGTTAACCAGAACAGATGATGAGATGATGCAGGTAAAGTGCTTAGGCTGTAGTAAGTGCTGTATGAAAGGTAGCTACTGTTATTTTCATTACTAACTGGTCCAGTTCTTCCAGCTTGAAGCCACGGAGCACGAGTCACTTGCTATAGAAGCAGAGGATGGAGGCTGAGCGGTGAGGATTAAGTTGGTACAAGTGTTTAGAATGGGGCAAACGCAGAGAAAAAGCTATGTTCAGTGTTATTACTGTCAGTTCTTGTGGTTAACCTTGTATAATTTGACATCTAAATTGAGACAGTTTTGAGAGTGAAAGGGGCCATTATTAATAATTACATTGGAACACCACGTATAGACTGGCACCCTTGGGGGTAAGTCAGGTAATAAGTGAACAAAATGAGCTATCTGGTCCACCAGATAGCTGTCTACCCAGCCTTTTCCAAACCCTTCCCAAAGCTTACGCTCAAAGCTTAAACTAATGCTGTCTTTCAGAGTTATTTTTTTATGTTAAATATCCACATACCCCTATTTATGATGCTTTATCAGGTTTTCAAAAAAAAACTTTTTTTTAAAATTTTTTTTTGTTTGTTTTTTTTCCATTTTTTATTGTTATTTATGTCTTTTACATTTTGTATTTCCCTTGGGCAGCCCACCACCAATTCACCCATGATCCATCTCCATGGTCCCCTGTATTCTCCTCTCTTCCATTTTGTGCCCTTATCCTCCC
>PVIJ01014931.1:0-38535 GCA_004024925.1 Scalopus aquaticus
TCAAGCTCAGAGAAGGTGGACTGTTCTCAAACTCACTGTAGTAATGATAGTAGAATTTCTTTTCTGAAATTTAAATATTATCCCCGTTAGTGAATCACAGTGGACACCCTCATCAGAATGTTCTCTTTTCCAAATTCATAATCATTAACAGTACAAACTCCAGATTTCTTCTCATTTCCCTCTTTCACAAATAGATAACATGTGTTTTTAGTCATTTCAATTAGTTTGGTAGAAATAAGTTTATATGGTTATTTAATTCTAACTTTTATATATACCTAGTATTGCCAAATAATTGGCTTCTGGTGCAAGGAACTGTCATGTAAGCCCTGTACAGTCACTGCAGTCCCTAAAAGAGTGTGATCAGAATGGATCCAACACACACTTACTAACTTGAAGGAAAAGCATTTCAAAATCAGACTGACTCTTAAAGATTTGATGAGATGACACTTTCATTAACTAAGTGAAAATATAAAGATCATAGTTGTAAATAAAGTGATCCCCTTCTGGGAAGCATCTCTAAGACTCTCTAACTAATAAGTACTTGCACATTTTGAACCACATAAACTCTCCCCAATTATGGCATATTTGATTTTTTGACTCTTTGCTATACCATGAAACGTTCCAGCTGAGATAAACCACATGTATTGTTCAAGCTTGGTTATTTTTTTTTCATGAAACAGCATTTTTATAGCATTATAGAATATAATTTGCAATACTTCAGCTGAAGTCAGATGGAAATTAAAATATGTCTATGTCTAATAAAAATTATCATTTTTTATGCATGGCAATGCATTTTGAGCTGTTTAATTTTTATTGACCCTGATTGCACATATTGTGGTGTTTATATCTAAATTATTTCCAAGTGATTTTTTTGGCCAAATAATGAGAAAAACATAATCAAGAGTCTTAAACCATATGTGAGAGCTGGAGAGAAGCTCTGTCTAAGCTGGACCAGGGCATTTTAGGTACTTACATTTTCCTTTATTTGAAAATTTCCATTTGAGAATATTTTGTGGGGTTCATCTATGTGATAGATAATGATCTTTAAAGTCTTTGGGACAAGGCAAAGTGTTTTTCCAAGGACATAGACTTGGCACTAATTCATCCCTGTATTCACACACACGGTAGCACACAAACCTGCTGAGTGCTTTTATTCACCCTGTAAACCTGACAGATGTGATCCCAATGAGGTTCCACCATATTCCACAGCTGAGTGGAGCCCATATGCTATTGAAAAGAGAAAAAGAAAAGAAGAAGATTAATTCAGTTGTCAATGTAAGTAATTGGAGTTATCTTGCCATCCTTCCCAGTCTATGTGGAAGTTAGCCATTTTCTTAATTATTTATAAAAACCAGAATTGGGCTCAATACCACCAATATGTTTTTTTGCAGTGTGTTTATGCCTGTGGCTCTTCACATTCCATTCAGTTGGAGTGATGAATGCACAGATTGTTGCCTTGATTGTACAACCTGAAGAGTTTGCAGGATTTATGGACAGACCCCGGTTCAAGGTAAAAGTAGAGAAATATTTAAATATCGAATAGTCTAATTTCTTCTGTTCTCCAGAAAGCATGACTGGAAGGGAAGAGCCATTTTAAGAGAATATTTTCAATTCTGTGTCCATTGGCTCTGAGGATGAGCTGTTTTAACTTGTTATGTCACCCAAGTCTGCCTTTGTTTTGAAAAAAAATGTATAAAAATAGGATAATATGTGTAACCTTCATTTGTAATTGGGAAAAGTTACAGAAATTATAGTTAATCTATTTTATAAAGGTTATTTGAATATGGGGTATTTTTATCCATAGTAGATCAGTCTATCATCTTCCACAAACTTTATAAAAATAGAATTGGAAATAACACAGAATGCTATAAAAAGCAGATAAGTTACAAATAAAAATGCAAATGTAGTTCTAAAATCTTATAATAGAATGTTACTTAGTTTTTGCTGAGAAATGACATAGTTGTCAGTATTTCTTCTAGAGCTTGAATTCACTGTGATAGTGCATTTTAATAGAAATGCGCTTGGGGCGAAAGGCCGTGCTTGAGGCCTTCTGAGCACAGACACGTTTTTCTCACAGGCTTAAAATCTCAAAACCCGAAAGTGAAACACAGGAAAATGTTACTAAGTTTGAACTGCCATTTCAGCTGGTGGTAAACCTTTTCCCTAGGTAGTGAATACAAAGTGTGGGCGCTTTTTGTCAATTCACCCATCTTGGAGCCATAGCACCGTATGAAGCATTTTAACAATAGAGGCGTTACACTCAGAAAGAGAATCTTAAAGTCTAGCAGTGAGACACACGTATATGTTACTTAGTTTTGGCTGAGAAATGACATACTTGTCAGTGTTTCTTCTAGAGCTTGAATTCACTGTGATAGTGCATTTTAAAAGAAATACCGCTTGGGACGAATGCCGTGCTTGAGGCCTTCTGAGCACAGTCACATTTATCTCACAGGCTAAAGATTTCAAAACCCCTAACGAAACAGGGGTAAATGTTACTTAGTTTGAACTGCCAATTCAGCTGGTGGTAAAACTTTTCCCTAGGTAGTGAATACAAAGTGTGTGCGCTTTTTGTTAATTCAGCCAGCTTGGAACAATAGCACCGTATGAAGCATTTGTAACAATAGAGGCGGTACACTCAGAAAGAGAATCTTAAAGTCTAGCAGTGAGACACACGTATATGTTACTTAGTTTTTGCTGAGAAATGACATAGTTGTCAGTGTTTCTTCTAGAGCTTGAATTCACTGTGATAGTGCATTTTCATAGAAATACCGCTTGGGGCGAAATGCCGTGCTTGAGGCCTTCTGCACACAGACACGTTTTTCTAACAGGCTCAAGATTTCAAAACCCGAACGAAACACAGGTAAATGTTACTTAGTTTGAATGCCAATTCAGCTGGTGGTAAACCTTTTCCCGAAGTAGTGAATACAAAGTATTTGTCCTTTTTGTCAATTCATCCAGCTTGGAGCCACAGCAGGCTGGGAAGCATTTTAGCATAGAGGCTTTATACTCGGAAAGGGAATCTTAAAGGCTAGCAGTGAGCCTCACGTATATGTTAATAGTTTTGGCTGAGAAATGACATAGTTGTCAGTGTTTGTTCTATAGTTTGAATTGACTGAGATAATGCGTTTTGCCTAGAAATCCCGCTTTGGGCGAAATGCCGTGCTTGAGGCCTTCTGCGCACAGACACGTTTTTCTCACAGGCTCAAAATTTCAAAACCCCGAAGTGATACACAGGTAAATGTTACTTAGTTTGAACTGCCAATTCAGCTGGTGGTAAACCTTTTCCCTAGGTAGTGAACACAAAGTGTGGGCACTCTTTGTCAATTCATCCAGCTTGGAGCCACAGCAGGCTGGGAAGCATTTTAGCATAGAGGCTTTATACTCGGAAAGGGAATCTTAAAGGCTAGCAGTGAGTCTCACGTATATGTTAATGGTTTTGGCTGAGAAATGACATAGTTGTCAGTGTTTGTTCTATAGCTTGAATTGACTGAGATAATGTGTTTTGCCTAGAAATCCCGCTTTGGGCGAAATGCCGTGCTTGAGGCCTTCTGAGCACAGACACGTTTTTCTCACAGGCTTAAAATCTCAAAACCAGAAAGTGAAACACAGGAAAATGTTACTTAGTTTGAACTGCCATTTCAGCTGGTGGTAAACCTTTTCCCTAGGTAGTGAATACAAAGTGTGGGTGCTTTTTGTCAATTCACCCATCTTGGAGCCATAGCACCCTATGAAGCATTTTAACAATAGAGGCGTTACACTCAGAAAGAGAATCTTAAAGTGTAGCAGTGAGACACACGTATATGTTACTTAGTTTTTGCTGAGAAATGACTTAGTTGTCAGTGTTTCTTCTAGAGCTTGAATTCACTGTGATAGTGCATTTTCATAGAAATACCGCTTGGGGCGAAATGACGAGCTTGAGACCTTCTGAGCACAGTCACCTTTTTCTCACAGGCTCAAAATTTCAAAACCCCGAAGGGAAACACAGGTAAATGTTACTTAGTTTGAACTGCCAATTCAGCTGGTGGTAAACCTTTTCCCTAGGTAGTGAATACAAAGTGTGGGCACTCTTTGTCAATTCATCCAGCTTGGAGCAATAGCACCGTATGAAGCATTTTAACAATATAGGCGTTACACTCAGAAAGAGAATCTTAAAGTCTAGCCGTGAGACACACGTATATGTTACTTAGTTTTGGCTGAGAAATGACATAGTTGTCAGTGTTTCTTCTAGAGCTTGAATTCACTGTGATAGTGCATTTTCATAGAAATACCGCTTGGGGCGAAATGCCGTGCTTGAGGCCTTCTGAGCACAGACACGTTTTTCTCACAGGCTCAAAATCTTAATACTCCGAATTGAAACACAAGTAAATGTTACTTAGTGTGAACTGCCAATTCTGCTGGTGGTAAACCTTTTCTCGAAGTAGTGAATACAAAGTATTTGTCCTTTTTGTCAATTCATGCCGCTTGAAGCCACAGCAGGCTGGGAAGTATTTTAGCATAGAGGCTTTATACTCGGAAAGGGAATCTTAAAGGCTAGCAGTGAGACTCACATATATGTTACTTAGTTTTGGCTGAGAAATTGACTGAGATAATGCTTTTTGCGTAGAAATCCGGCTTTGGGCGAAATGCCGTGCTTGAGGCCTTCTGCGCACAAACACGTTTTTCTGACAGGCTCAAAATGTCAATACCAAGAAGTGAAACACAGGTAAGTGTTACTTAGTTTGAACTGCCAATTCGGCTGGTGGTAAAACTTTTCCCGAGGTAGAGAATACAAAGTGTGGGCGCTTTTTGTCAATTCATCCAGCTTAGAGCAATAGCACGGTATGAAGCATTTGTAACAATGGAGGTGTTACACTCAGAAAGAGAATCTTAAAGTCGAGCAGTGAGACACACGTGTATGTTACTTAGTTTTGGCTGAGAAATGACATAGTTGTCAGTGTTCTTCTAGAGCTTGAATACACTGTGATAGTGCATTTTCATAGAAATACCGCTTGGGGCGAAATGCCGTGCTTGAGGCCTTCTGAGCACAGACACGTTTTTCTCACAGGCTCAAAATCTCAAAACCCCGAAGAGAAACACAGGTAAATGTCACTAAGTTTGAACTGCCAACTCAACTGTGATAAATCTTTTCACTACCTGTGATTTGAAAGTGTTTACCCTTTTTGTCAATTCATCCAGCTTGGAGCCACAGCAGCCTGGGAAGCATTTTAGCATAGAGGCTTTATACCCAGAAAGAGAATCTTAAAGGCTAAAAGTAGGACACACGTATATGTGACTTAGTTTTTGCTGAGAAGTGACATATTTGTCAGTGATTCCTCTAGAGCTTGTATTCACTGTGATAGTGCATTTTAATAGAAATCCCGCTTGGGTCGAAATGCCGTGCTTGAGGCCTTCTGAGCACAGTCACGTTTTTCTCACAGGCTCAAGATTTCAAAACCCTAACGAAACACAGGTAAATGTTACTTAGTTTGAACTGCCAATTCAGCTGGTGGTAAACCTTTTCCCTAGGTAGTGAATACAAAGTGTGTGTGCTTTTTGTCAATTCATCCAGCTTGGAGCAATAGCACCGTATGAAGCATTTTAACAATATAGGCGTTACACTCAGAAAGAGAATCTTAAAGTCTAGCAGTGAGACACACGTATATGTTACTTAGTTTTGGCTGAGAAATGACATAGTTGTCAGTGTTTCTTCTAGAGCTTGAATTCACTGTGATAGTGCATTTTCATAGAAATACCGCTTGGGGCGAAATGCCGTGCTTGAGGCCTTCTGAGCACAGACACGTTTTTCTCACAGGCTCAAAATCTTAAAACCCCCAAGTGAAACACAAATAAATGTTACTTAGTGTGAACTGCCAATTCTGCTGGTGGTAAACCTTTTCCCAAAGTAGTGAATACAAAGTATTTGTCCTTTTTGTCAATTCATCCAGCTTGGAGCCACAGCAGGCTGGGAAGCATTTTAGCATAGAGGCTTTATACTCGGAAAGGGAATCTTAAAGGCTAGCAGTGAGACTCACGTATATGTTAATAGTTTTGGCTGAGAAATGACATAGTTGTCAGTGTTTCTTCTAGGACTTGAATTGACTGAGATAAAGCATTTTGCCTAGAAATCCCGCTTTGGGCGAATTGCCGTGCTTGAGTCCTTCTGCACACAGACACGTTTTTCTGACAGGCTCAAAATGTCAAAACCAAGAAGTGAAACACAGGTAAATGTTTCTTAATAAGAACTGCCAATTCAGCTGGTTTTAAACCTATTCCCTGGTTGTAAATACAAAGTGTTTGCGCTTTTTGTCAATTCATCCAGCTTGGAGCCATAGCACCCTTTGAAGCATTTTAACAATAGAGGCGTTACACTCAGAAAGAGAATCTTAAAGTGTAGCCGTGAGACACACGAATATGTTACTTAGTTTTTGCTGAGAAATGACATAATTGTCAGTATTTCTTCTAGAGCTTGAATTCACTGTGATAGTGCATTTTAATAGAAATGCTGCTTGGGGCGAAATGCCGTGCTTGAGGCCTACTGAGCACAGACATGTTTTTCTCACAGACTTAAAATCTCAAAACCCGAAAGTGAAACACAGGAAAATGTTACTTAGTTTGAACTGCCATTTCAGCTGGTGGTAAACCTTTTCCCTAGGTAGTGAATACAAAGTGTGGGCGCTTTTTGTCAATTCACCCATCTTGGAGCTATAGCACCCTATGAAGCATTTTAACAATAGAGGCGTTACACTCAGATGGGGAATCTTAAAGTCTAGCAGTGAGACACACGTATATTTTACTTAGTTTTGGCTGAGAAATGACATAGTTTTCAGTGTTTCTTCTAGAGCTTGAATTCACTGAGATAGTGCATTTTAATAGAAATACCGCTTGGGGCGAAATGCCATGCTTGAGGCCTTCTGAGCACAGACACGTTTTTCTCAGAGGCTCAAAATCTCAAAACAGTGAAGTGAAACACAGGTAAAAGTTACTTCGTTTGAACTGCAAATTCAGCTGGTGATAAACCGCTTCCCTAGGTAGTGAATACAAAGTGTTTGCGCTTTTTGTCAATTCACCCAGCTTGGAGCCATAGTACCCTAAGAAGCATTTTAACAATAAAGGCTTAATTCAAAGAAAAACAATCTTAAAGTTTAGCAGTGGGACACACGTATATGTGACTTAGTATTTGCTGAGAAATGACATAGTTGTCAGTGTTTCTTCTACAGCTTCAATTCACTGAGATATTGCGTTTTGCCGAGAAATCCCGCTTGGGGCGAAATGCCGTGCTTGAGGCCTTCTGAGCACAGACACGTTTTTCTCACAGGCTCAAAATCTCAAAACCCTGAGGTGAAACACAGGGATTTCTATGCAAATTGCACTATCTCAGTGAATTCAAGCTCTAGAGGAAACACTGACAACTATGTCATTTCTAAACACAAACTATGTAACATATACGTGTGTCTCACTGCTAGCCTTTAAGATTCTCTTTCTGTGTAAAGACTCTATTGATAAAATGCTTCGCAGAATGCTGTGGCTCCAAGCTGTATGATCTGGCAAAAAGCACAAACACTTTCAAAACAAAGGTAGGAAAAATATTTATCACAGTTGAGTTGGCAGTTCAAACTAAGTAACATTTACTGAGTTTCACTTCGGTTTTTTGGGATTTTTATCCTGTGAGAAAAACGTGTCTGTGCTCAGAAGGCCTCTTCACGACATATCGGTACAAGCGGGATTTCTAGACAAAACGCACTATCTCAGTTAATTCAAGCTCTGGAAGAAACACTGACAAATATGCTATTTCTCATCATAAACTAAGTAACATATACGTGTGTCTCACTGCTAGATTTTAAGATTCTCTTCCTGTGCATAACCTCTATTGTTAAAATGCTTCATAGGGTGCCATGGCTCCAACCTGGATGAATTGACAAAAAGTGCAAACACTTTGTATTCACTACCTAGGGCAAAGGTTTACCACCACCTGAATTGCTTGTTCAAACTAAGTAACATTTACCTGTTTTTCAGTTCGGGGTTTTGACATTTTGAGCCTGTGTGGAAAACTTGTCTGTGCTCAGAAGACCTCAAGCACGGCATTTCACCACAAGCGGGATTTCTAGGCTAAACGCACTGTATCAGTGAATTCAAGCTCTAGATGAAACACTGAAAACCATGTCATTTCTCAGCCAAAACTAAGTAACATATACGGGAATCTCACTGCTAGCCTTTAAGATTCCCTTTCCGAGTATAAAGCCTCTATGCTAAAATGCTTCCCAGCCTGCTGGGGCTCCAAGCTGGATGACTTGGCATAAAGCAGAATAACTTTCAATTCACAAGTAGGGAAAAAAATTATCACAGTTGAGTTGGCAGTTCAAACTAAGTAACATTTACCAATGTTTCACTTGGGGCTTTTCAGATATTGAGCCTTTGAGAAAAAAGTGTCTGTGCTCAGAAGGCCTCAAGCACGGCATTTCGCCCCAAGCAGGATTTCTATGCAAATCGCACTATCTCAGTGAATTCAAGATCTAGGTGAAACACTGACAACTATGTTGTTTTTCACCAAAAGCTAAGTAACATATACGTGTGTCTCACTGCTAGCCTTTAAGATACTCTTTCTAGGTAAAAAGCCTCTATTGCTAAAATGCTTCCCAGGCTGCTGTGGTTCCAAGCTGGATGATCTGGCAAAAAGCACAAACACTTTCAAATCACAGGTAGGGAAAAGATTTATCACAGTTGAGTTGGCAGTTCAAATTAAGTAACATTTACCTGTGTTTCACTTTGGGGTTTTGAGATTTTGAGCATGTGAGAAAAACATGTCTGTTCTCAGAAGGCCTCAAGCACGGCATTTTGCCTCAAGCGGGGTTTCTAGTCAAAAGGCACTATCTCAGTGAATTCAAGCTCTAGAAGAAACACTGACAAATATGTCATTTCTCAGCAAAAACTAAGCAACATATACGTGAGTCTCACTGCTATCCTTTAAGATTCCCTTTCTGTGTATAAAGCCTCTATGCTAAAATGCTTCACAGTTTGCTGTGGCTCCAAGCTAGATGAATTGACAAAAAGTGCAAACACTTTGCATTCACTACCGAGGGAAAAGGTTTATCCACCACCTGAATTGGCAGTTCAAACTAAGTAACATTTACCTGTGTTTCACTTGGGGGTTTTGAGTTTTTGAGCTTCTCATAAAAACGTGTCTGTGCTCAGAAGGCCTCTAGCACGTCATTTCACACCAGCGGGATTTCTAGGCAAAATGAAATATCTCAGTGAATTCAAGCTCAAGATGATACACTGACAACTACGTCATTTCTCAGCAAAAACTAAGTAACATATACATGAGTCTCACTGCTAGACTTTAAGATTGTCTTTCTGTGTATAAAGCCTCTATGCTAAAATGCTTCCCAGCCTGCTGTGTCTCCAAGCTGCATGAATTGACAAAAAGCGCAAACACTTTGTATTCACTAGCTAGGGAAAGGGTTTACCACCAGCTGAATTGGCACTTCAAACTAAGTATCATTTACCAATGTTCACTTGGGGCTTTTGAGGTTTTGAGCCTGTGAGAAAAACGTGTCTGTGCTCAGAAGGCCTCAAGCATGGAATTTCTCCCCAAGCGGGATTTCTATGCAAATCGCACTATCTCGGTGAATTCAAGCTCTAGAGGAAACACTGACAACTATGTTGTTTCTTGACCCGTCCAGCAGGTCAGGTAATTTAGCGGGACTCGAGGGGGTGCCTCCTGAAAGAACCAAGGGAGAGAAAGGGGCAGGAGATCAAGCGCGTAAAGAAAGACAGAGTCAGTCTGAGATGCGTCAAGGTCTCGTTTATTAACAAAGGAGCTCAAGCTTATATAGGGGTCTTGGGTAGGGGGGAGGTAAAGGAGAGTTCTTAGAACAAAGCAACTAAGATTCAAGGCTGGTCAGGCAGTAGGCGTGTCAACATTCCATAAAAATGGTCTAAAGCGCAGGCCATGACGACCTTGCATACCAATACCTATCTGGCATCAGGAATAGCATGCTCTTATCTTGTGTGCAGAGACCAAGACGTTCCAGCCCAGCCTCAGGTCTCCAACAATTCCCCCTCTCTGAATACAAAATGGCCAACTTGGGCCTGGCTAATAGAGAGCCTCTGTCTTAGGCTATACGGGGTGACCCCTGTATCTGGCAACGTGCCATGTTGAGCCAGTCTCGACAACCTCTGTACGTTGTGCCCCCAGCACAGACCCCATACTAATCCCGTCATTGAGAACTCTCTACTTAGCGTAGGGGGAGATCAGGGCCGCGTGGCTCCAAACCGGAGTCTATACCCGGACATGCCATCCTGATCTTGTGTGTCTATTCGGTGGTAATGAACTGAAACCGTTTTGGAGAGGGCCGAATCAATTTGATTTTTGATAAATTGTGTCAGTCGTTGAAACGCCCAAGGACCAAAAGTAATAAGAAGGAGAAAGATAACCAGGGGAGCAAGGATGGGCAACAATACAGAAATCAGGGGATTGTTATGTAACCAGTTCACAACTCCCGAACCCCAACTAGCAAGTTCCGTCTTTCGCTGGTGTAAGCATTTGCGCAATTCTTCCATGGACTCTCGCACGACTCCGGTGTGGTCTGCATAGAAGCAGCACTCCTCCTTCAATGCCGCGCACAAGCCTCCTTTCTTTAAGAACAGCAAGTCAAGGCCTCTCCTGTTTAGCGCCTCATCCTTTTCTTCCTCTGCTGTAACACAAGTAGAGAGAAACCTTGTCTCAGGCTAAAGACCTGGACGTAATGAGTTATTAGTTTTGGTGTCGCCCTTGTCTAGGCTATTGGTGGTGGCATAGGGTTTAACCAATCTTTCAGGTAGCCATCTGGCTCCATTTTTTCTGCAATCATAGATGCATGCGGACCCTCTTCCCCAAATAATAACGGGGTCAGGACCATTCCATTTTGCAGTGATTGGGTCCTTTTACAGGGCCTGAGCATATCCTTGTCTAGTCTCCGGGTGCCAATGCCTTTCTGCGGCGGATCGGACTGAGGAGCCCTGGCTGCTCCGAATGGTGCTGGACTGGGCCGGCCGGATTACGTCCCCTTTTGCTGGGGTCCCTTTCTGCTGGGGTCGAGTGGCGCCCCATTCCCTGGGGGGGTCACCACGCTCACATACGGTTGCTGCGGACACCACACGAGTGGCGTAGCGCACTGCAGCCCCGAACTGCCAACCAAGCGATCCACCAGTCTCAGCCTCCCAAAGAGCAAAGAGCTGGGATTACAAGCGCGCGCCACTGCGCCCGGCATCAGGAGGGAGCTGACCCGACCCCAGCGAACTGGTGCACTCCCTAGCGAAGTGCCCCGGGGCCCCACATTTGATACAATTCTTAGCTCCACCGTTAGACACTCTGGAGGGTGTTTGGAGCATAGCTCCTATTGCCAGCATGGTTTTAGAGATTTTATGATCAAAGGAATCAACATCATTAATCATTTAATCAACATCATTTAATCATGCCATTTAAATCTATATTTTTAGTTTTTCCCCGTAGGACATCTTTACAGGTTGCATTGGCATTTTCTAGGGCCAGGTGTTTGACCATTATATTTTCAGCACTGTCATTCCCTAGGATTCTTTCGGCTGCTTCTAGCAGCTGGGCAACAAATTGGGCATAAGGCTCATTATTGCCCTCTATTATCTTGGACAAAGAAGTTGAGGCCGACCCAGTAGAGGGCACGGCCCGCCAGGCCGCCATAGCCGCCTGGGTAGTCTGCGCCAGAAGTCCTGCTGGGAGTCTCTGTTGTTTCTCCTCCAAGGCGAAACTGCCTCTTCCAGTAATCTTATCGGAAGACCAGGAAGCCATTTGGGGGCTTTTTTTGTTCAGGATTGCCTGTGTCTCAGCCCTATCTATAAATTCAGCCTTCCAGGTCAGAAATTGGCTTCTGGTTAGTACGGACTGAACCACCTTATTCCATTCATGAGGCAGGAGGTTGCCTCCTTGGCCCAAGTTTTCAAGAATTGAAAGGGTGAAGGGAGCATTAATGCCATAATTTTTAACCGCCGAATGCAAAACTTTGATGTGTTTAAGTTTTAATTGTTTATAAATAATCTGCCCAGAGTTATCTGTCCTCGGTCTTTCCCCCGGGTCCTCCTCCTCCCCTTCGGAGGCCGAGGAGTCTGGTTTAACATTCACATCGTCCATAGGGGCATTCTGAGTGGTATCTGCCAGCTCCCCCACGGGTCATTACTGGGAAGGAGAGGGACACCATAGGCAGTGGTTTTTTAGTTATACCTATTTTTGATCTAGCCTGTGTCTTTGGCGGGGGGGCTACATGAGGAGGATATTTAATAGAAGGAGAGTTAAGGCCGACATCTTTCGTAAGGTCAGCCTGTAATTCCTGTATTTGTTTAGTGAGATCTTTTAATTCTCTCTTCATAGAAAGGACATCCTTTAACTCGGTAATTTGGCTCAGCAGGAGTTCTTTGGTCTCTAAGAGATCCTGCATTCCTGGCATCGCGGGGTTTATCTGCCCTGTCTCTTTCTTATTATAAGTGAGGGCGCTCGGGGCGCCGAGGGGACGAGACAAATGAGGGGGTGGCAAGGGCCACTGCAGGCTTATATCATTCTTTCGGTTAGTCAGGGAAACTTGGGACTGACATTGAGGGCGAGATCCATACCTATCTTCCTCATATTTGGCTGCCTCGTTGTCGAGATCGGCCCGTTCTGAGGGGTCAAGCCATTCTCCATCAGGACCATCCTTATGGATAACAGGATATATGTTTTTAGACGATTTGGTCGGAGGGGGAGGCTTCAATAAAGGGGGGGGTCAAATCAGCGGGGACAGGTTCACCAATAAGTGACGGAGAGAGCGAGACCGAGCCGATCATTGCGTCATAGGGGTCTACGGTCTTTTTCTCCGCTTTACTTTCACTTTGTAACGGGACACTGGGCGAGGGCGCAGCGTCAGCCACCGTGGAGGGGGGAGATTGGTCCTTTGATGGGGGGCAAGAGGAATCCATAAGGAGGTCCTCTGCGAGGGCCAAGAGATGGGAGAGTCGCCCGTCTCCCTCTGCCTCCTTGAGAATATCTCTAACTATTCCATAGAAACTAAAAAATGCCTCGGGGATCTGTTCCCCATCCCTAATAAGTTTATTAAAATCTTTGCCCACCTTGATCCAAGTAAGAGGGTGGATCTCTGGGCCCTGAAGAATTAACCAAGGACAGTTTTCCTCCACAAAACAAAAGAAATTTAACAAATCCTTTTTCTTTACTCTTATACCCCTTTCCCTAAGATTATTTTTCATCTCCTTGATAAACAACATTTCCTTAGACATATTTTTGCCCATGGTCGATGGGACAGCAATTCCTACCTCAAGACTCTTCCGTGTTGCACGAGTGATGCTGTCCGGACGTCTCTACCGTCTGTGTTGCGTATTCCGAGGAGCACCTCCATTGTCCGCTGTCTGGCAGGTCACCGTACCTCGTGCCCCACGTTGGGCGCCACTTGACCCGTCCAGCAGGTCAGGTATTTTAGTGGGACTCGAGGGGGCGCCTCCTGAAAGAACCAAGGGGGAGAAAGGGGCAGGAGACCAAGCGCGTAAAGAAAGACAGAGTCAGTCTGAGATGCGTCAAGGTCTCGTTTATTAACAAAGGAGCTCAAGCTTATATAGGGGTCTTGGGGAGGGGGGAGGTAAAGGAGAGTTCTTAGAACAAAGCAACTAAGATTCAAGGCTGGTCAGGCAATAAGCGTGTCAATATTCCATAAAAGTGATCTAAAGCGCAGGCCATGACGACCTTGCATACCAATACCTATCTGGCATCAGGAATAGCATGCTCTTATCTTGTGTGCAGAGACCAAGACGTTCCAGCCCAGCCTCAGGCCTCCAACAGTTTCTCAACAAAAACTAAGTAACATATACGTGTGTCTCACTGCTAGACTTTAAGATTGTCTTTCTGTGTATAAAGCCTCTATGCTAAAATGCTTCCCAGCCTGCTGTGTCTCCAAGCTGCATGAATTGACAATAAGGGCAAACATTTTGTATTCACTAGCTAGGGAAAGGGTTTACCACCAGCTGAATTGGCACTTCAAACTAAGTATCATTTACCAATGTTCACTTGGGGCTTTTGAGATTTTGAGCCTGTGAGAAAAACGTGTCTGTGCTCAGAAGGCCTCAAGCATGGAATTTCGCCCCGAGCTGGATTTCTATGCAAATCGCATTATCACAGTGAATTCAAGCTCTAGAGGAAACACTGACAATTATGTCATTTCGCAACAAAAACTAAGTAACATATACGTGTGTCTCACTGCTAGACTTTAAGATTCTCTTTCTGTGTATACTGCCTCTGTTTTTAAAATGCTTCATAGGGTGCTGTGGCTCCAAGCTGGGTGAATTGACAAAAAGCGCACACACTTTGTATTCACTACCTAGGGAAAAGGTTTACCACCAGCAGAATTGGCAGTTCAAACTAAGTAACATTTACCTGTGTTTCACTTCGGTGTTTTGAGATTTTGAGCCTGTGAGAAAAACGTGTCTGTGCTCAGAAGGCCTCACGCACGGCATTTCGCCCCAAGCGGGATTTCTCGGCAAAACGCACTATCTCAGTGAATTGAAGCTCTAAAAGAAACACTGACAACTATGTCATTTGTCAGCAAATACTAAGTCACATATACGTGTGTTCCACTGCTAGCCTTTAAGATTGTTTTTCTGTAAATAAAGCCTCTATTGTTAAAATGCTTCATAGGGTGCTATGGCTCCAAGCTGGGTGAATTGACAAAAAGCGCAAACACTTTGTATTCACTACCTAGGGAAAAGGTTTATCACCAGCTGAAATGGCAGTTCAAACTAAGTAATATTTACCTGTGTTTCACTTTGGGGTTTTGAGATTTTAAGCCTGTGAGAAAAACGTGTCTGTGCTCAGAAGGCCTCAAGCACGGCATTTCGCCCCAAGCGGTATTTCTATGAAAATGCACTATCACAGTGAATTCAAGCTCTAGATGAAACTCTTACGACAATGTCATTTCTCAGAAAAACTAATAACATATACGTGTGTCTCACTGCTAGACTTTAAGATTCTTTTTCTGTGTATAACGCCTCTATTGTTAAAATGCTGCCCAGGCTGCTTGGGCTCCAAGCTGGATGAATTGACAAAAAAGGCAAACAATTTGTATTCACTACCTAGGGAAACGGTTTATCACCAGCTGAATTGTCAGTTCAAACTAAGTAAGATTTACCTGTGTTTCACTTCAGGGTTTTGAGATTTTGAGCCTGTGACAAAAACATGTCTTTGGTCAAAAATCCTAAAGCACGGCATTTTGCCCCAAGCGTGATTTCTATGCAAATCGCACTATCTCAGTGAATTCAAGCTCTAGAGGAAACACTGACAACTATGTTGTTTCTCAACAAAAACTAAGTAACATATACGTGTGTCTCACTGCTAGCCTTTAAGATTCTATTTCTGTGTATAAAACCTCTATTGCTAAAATGCTTCCCAGGCTGCTGTGTCTCCAAGCTGGATGATCTGGCAAAAAGCACAAACACTTTCAAATCACAGGTAGGAAAAAGATTTATCACAGTTGATTTGGCAGTTCAAACTAAGTAACATTTACCTGTGTTTCACTTCGGGGTTTTGAGATTTTGAACCTGTGAGAAAAAAGTGTCTGTGCTCAGAAGGCCTCAAGCATGGAATTTCGCCCCAAGCGGGATTTCTATCCAAATCGCACTATCTCAGTGAATTCAAGCTCAAGAGTAAATACTGACAATTATGTCATTTCGCAACAAAAACTAAGTAACATATACGTGTGCCTCACTGCTAGACTTTAAGATTCTCTTTCTGTGTATAATGCCTCTATTTTTAAAATGCTTCATAAGGTGCTGTGGCTCCAAGCTGGGTGAATTGACAAAAAGCGCACACACTTTGTATTCACTACCTAGGGAAAAGGTTTACCACCAGCTGAATTGGCAGTTCAAACTAAGTAACATTTACCTGTGTTTCACTTTGGGGTTTTGAGATTTTAAGCCTGTGAGAAAAACGTGTCTGTGCTTAGAAGGCCTCAAGCACGGCATTTCGCCCCAAGCGGCATTTCTATTAAAATGCACTATCACAGTGAATTCAAGCTATAGAAGAAATACTGACAACTATGTCATTTCTCAGCAAATACTAAGTCACATATATGTGTGTCCCACTGCTAGCCTTTAAGATTGTTTTTCTGTGAATCAAGCCTCTATTTTTAAAATGCTTCATAGGGTGCTATGGCTCCAAGCTGGGTGAATTGACAAAAAGTGCAAACACTTTGTATTCACTACCTAGGGAAAAGGTTTACCACCAGCTGAATTGGCAGTTCAAACTAAGTAACATTTACCTGTGTTTCAATTCAGGGTTTTGAGATATTGAGCCTGTGAGAAAAACGTATCTGTGCTCAGAAGGCCTCAAACACGGCATTTCGCCTCAAGCGGGATTTCAATGCAAAACACACTCTCTCAGTGAATTCAAGCTCTAGATGAAACAACTACAATTATGACAATTCTCAGCAAAAGCTAAGTAACATATACGTGTATCTCACATCTAGCCTTTAAGATTCTCTTTTTCTGTATAAAGCCTCTATTGCTGAAATGCTTCCCAGGCTGTTTGAAATCCAAGCTGGAATAATTGACAAAAAAGGCGAACAATTTGTATTCACTACCTGGGGAAAAGGTTTATAACTAGCTGAATTGTCAGTTCAAACTAAGTAACATTTTCTTGGGGGCCTGAGGCCGATTGAGAGTGCTTTGACCTTCTTAGATAAGTAATCACGCTCTCCCTGGCAACCGATAAGCAGTGGCGCTGGGAAAGCCATGAATTGTATCTTTAGATTGACTTCCTGGAATGTGCTGTCCTGGAACATGTCAAGCTGATCGATTGCCCGACCGGCCGTTGAACCAATACCCACCTTGCTTCAAAACTTTTCTTTTCCCCTCCCCTCCCTGGGTTACTTCCCTCTTTACCTATAAAAGCTCAAACCTCTCTGAGAATAAAGGGACCTTGACGCAATTCAGGCTGACTCTGTCTTTCTTTATGCGCTTGGTCTCCTGCCCTTTTCCCCCCTGGTTCTTTCAGGAGGTGCCCCCTCGAGTCCCACTAAATTACCTGACCTGCTGGACGGGTCAAGTGGCGCCCAACGTGGGGCTCGAGGTACGGTGACCAGCTGGACAGCGGACAACAAAGGAGCTCCTAGAGATACGGGGTAGAGACGTCCGGACTGCATCACTCGTGCAACACGGAAGAGTCTTGAGGTAAGATTTGCTGTCCCATTAACCATGGGTAAAAAAATGTCTAAAGAAGTGCTCTTTATTTAAGAAATGAAGAGTAATCTCAGGGAAAGGGGTATAAGAGTAAAAAAGAAAGACCTGCTAAAATTTTTTTGCTTTGTGGAAGAAAATTGTCCCTGGTTCATCCTTCAGAGCCCGGAAATCCACCCTCTTACTTGGTTTAAGGTTGGAAAAGATATCAACAAACTCCTTAGAGATGGGGAAAACATCCCCGAGGCCTTTTTTAGTTTCTATGGAGTAGTTAGAGACGTTCTCAAGTAAGCGGAAGGAGACGGGTGACTCTCCCATCTCTTGGCCCTTGCAGAGGACCTCCTTATGGATTCCTCTTGCCCCCCATCAAAGGACCAATCTCCCCCCTCCGCAGTAGCTGACACTGCGCCTTTGCCCAGCGCCCCGTTACCAAATGAAAATAAAGAGGAGGAAAAGAAGGTAGACCCCTATGACGCAATGGTCGGCTCGGTCTCGCGCTCTCCGTCACTTATTGATGAACCTGTCCCCGCTGATTTGACCCCCCCTTTATTGAGGCCTCCCCCTCCGACCAATTCCTCTAAAAACATATATCCTGTTATCCATAAGATGGTCCTGATGGAGAATGGCTTGACCCCTCAGAACGGGCCGATCTCGACAATGAGGCGGCCAAATATGAGGAAGATAGGTATGGATCTCGCCCTCAATGTCAGTCCCAAGTTTCCCTGACTAACCCAAAGAATGATATAAACCTGCAGTGGCCCTTGCCAACCCCTTATTTGTCTCGTCCCCTCGGCGCCCCGAGCGCCCTCACTTATAATAAGAAAGAGACGGGGCAGATAGACCCCGCGATGCCAGGAATGCAGGATCTCTTAGAGACCAAAGAACTCCTGCTGAGCCAAATCACCAAGTTAAAAGATGTCCTTTCTATGAAGAGAGAATTAAAAGATCTCACTCAGCAAATACAGGAATTACAGGCTGACCTTACGAAAGAAGTCGGCCTTAACTCTCCTTCTATTAAAAATCCCCATCACGTAGCCAAAGACACAGGCTAGATCAAAAATAGGTATAACTAAAAAACCACTGTCTACGGTGTTCCTCTCCTTCCCAGTAATGACCCGTTCTGGTACTCACTCCCAGGACGTGGGGGAGCCGGCAGATACCACTCAGGATGCCCTTGTGGACGACGATTATGTTGAACCGGACTCCTCGGCCTCCGAAGGGGAGGAGGAGGACCCAGGGGAAAGACCGGGGACAAACAACCCTGGGCAGATTATATATAAAAAATTAAAACTTAAACACCTCAAAGATTTACATTCGGCGGTTAAGAATTATGGCATTAATGCTCCCTTCACCCTTTCGATTCTTGAGAACTTGGGCCAAGGAGGCAGCCTCTTGCCTCATGAATGGAATAAGGTGGTTCAGTCCGTACTAATCAGAAGCCAATTTCTGACCTGGAAGGCTGAATTTATAGATAGGGCTGAGACACAGGCAATCCTGAACAAAAAAAGCCCCCAAATGGCTTCCTGGTCTTCCGATAAGATTACTGGAAGAGGCAGTTTTGCCATGGAGGAAAAACAACAGAAACTCCCAGCAGGGCTTCTTGCGCAGACTACCCAGGCGGCTATGGCGGCCTGGCGGGCCGTGCCCTCTACTGGGTCGGCCTCAACTTTTCTGTCCAAAATAATGCAGGGTAACAATGAGCCTTATGCCCAATTTGTTGCCCGGCTGCTAGAAGCAGCCGAAAGAATCCTGGGGGATGACAGTACTGAAAATATAATGGTCAAACACCTGGCCATAGAAAATGCCAATGCAGCCTGTAGAGATGTCCTACGGGGAAAGACTAAAAATATAGATTTAAATGGCATGATCAAATTGTGTAATGATGTTGATTCCTTTGATCATAAAATCTCTAAGACTATGCTGGCGATAGGAGCTATGCTCCAAACACCCACCAGAGTGTCTAACGGTGGAATCAAAAATTGTTTCAAATGTGGGGCCCCGGGGCACTTCGCTAGGGAGTGCACCAGTTCGCCGGGGTCGGGTCAGCTCCCTCCCGCCGCCGGTGCTCATATGGCCCCATCACCCGGGCTCTGCCCTAGGTGTAAGAGAGGGCAGCATTGGGCTAGAGATTGCTGCTCTAGGACAGATATTAATGGCCAACCACTATCTGCGGTCCAGGGACATGGATTCCGGGCCCCGTTTCGGGGCCCTTCTCAGCCACAGCCCCGACCCCTGATGACTCCCCACAATCCATTCACCAGCGACCAGAAACAAGACACCCGACAGGCGTCTTTGACCCAACCTGCTCAGGCCTATTTAGAGCCATGCCAGGAAGCGCAGGACTGGACCTCAGTTCCTCCACCACCCGGGTTATAACCCCCGAGGAAGGCATAGCTATAGTAGGAACTGGGGTGATGGGCCCCCCACCACCTGGAACGTTTTTTCTTATCATTGGGCGTGCCTCCAGCTCCTTACAAGGACTCGTTGTTACCCCCTCTATAGTTGATTCCGATTATCAGGGGGAAATCCAGCTATTGGTCTCTGCTCCTCAAGGCCCCATTACTGTTCCGGCGGGGCAGCGCATTGCGCAAGCCCTCCCATTGCCACTAACAGGGTCATTCCCTCATAAGGGCACGGCCCGCGGCTCCTCAAAACCAGGATCTTCAGATATTTTCTGGGTACAACAACTCACGGAGAGTCGACCCACAATTAAACTATACTTGAAAGGAAAGCAATTTCTGGGCCTTTTGGATACTGGTGCTGATGCCACAGTCATAGCTAAAAAACACTGGCCTGACTCCTGGCCACTGGAACCCACACTCACACATCTAAAAGGCATAGGTCAGGTTCAGAACACCCTGCAAAGCTCTAAACTTTTACAATGGAAAGATTCAGAAGGAAACTCAGGGACAGTGAGGCCTTTCGTGGTCAAAGGACTCCCAGTTAATCTATGGGGAAGAGACATTATGACACAAATGGGGGTTATTATGATGAGTCCTAACGATAAGGTAACCCACATGATGTTAAAAACCGGCTTCTTGCCAGGCAAGGGACTGAGAAAACATGAACAAGGATGTGCCCAACCCGTTATGCCTATCCCCAAGCTGGATAAAAAGGGATTAGGAACAGACCTTTTTTCTTAAGGACCACTGCTCCCCCTGCACACCAAGCCAATAAGATAACTTGGAAGACTGATGACCCGGTTTGGATAGATCAGTGGTCCATGCCTCAAGAGAAGGTTCAGGCTGCCCTACAGTTGGTTAAACCCCCATTTTTGTGATTAAAAAAAAACTGGAAAATGGAGATTGTTGCAAGATCTTAGAGAAGTTAATAAAACAATGGTTCCTATGGGAGCATTACAGCCCGGACTGCCATGCCCTGTGGCCATCCCTAAAAATTATCCTAAAATTGTCATAGACATCAAAGATTGTTTCTTTTCTATTCCTCTACACCCTACGGATTGCAAGGGATTTGCTTTCTCTATACCTGTGGTAAATCATGTTGGCCCTAACCCCCGGTTTCACTGGAGGGTGTTGCCGCAGGGTATGGCCAATTCGCCTTCATTATGCCAGAAGTATGTTGCCCAATCCATTGATCCAATAAGAGTCCAGCATCCCTCAGTTTATATTATACATTATATGGATGATTTGCTGATAGCTGGAGAAACCGAGGGCAAAACACAACAGGTGGCTCAAGAAATTGTCAGAGCTCTTTTAAGCAGAGGATTTTCCATCGTCCCAAACAAAATTCAGGCCCAATACCCGTTTCTATTTTTAGGATTTGAATTACATCCGAACCTCCTGTATACCCAAAAAATCCAAATTAAGAGGAATACTCTTCGTTGTCTTAATGATTTTCAAAAACTCCTGGGGGATATCAATTGGTTGCGACCATATTTAAAACTAACAAAAGGAGACTTGCGCCCCCTCGAGGACCTTCTCAGGGGAGACCCTGATCCCCTCTCCCCTAGGTACCTTACCCACGAAGCATAAACAGCCCTACAGAAGATCGAATTGGCCATAGTCCAACAGCACACAGGATACTTTGACCCAAATGCGCCTTTATATTTGATTATTTTTTCCACAGAGTTTACGCCTACCGGCCTGCTCTGGCAGGAGTCTGTACCCTTACTCTGGGTACACCTCCCCGTCGCTAAAAGAAAGATTCTTCCCGCTTTTCCTTCCCTGGTTTGTCAAGTAATCATGAGAGGCATAAACATCTCCACACGTTACTTCGGGAGGGACCCTGATTTTGTCATTACACCGTATGATAAAGAATTACTTGACTGGCTGTGTAATCATGACCCTGACTGGGCCGTCCTCGTTTGCTCCTATTCGGGAAAATTCGATACACAGCTGCCCAGCAATAAACTTCTGCAGTTTTTTTCCCTCACCCCTTTTGTGTTTCTTAAAAATACTCGAAGGGATCCCATTCCGGCCTCTCCTGCCATTTTTATTGATGGATCAAAAAACGGCAGAGCAGCCTATGTTCTTGACAAACAACAATATGTCATAAATACTCCCTTTAATTCTGCACAGTTGGTGGAATTGTTCGCTGCAGTCACTGTTTTTGACAAATTTAAGGATAGTTCATTCAATATGTATTCCGATAGTCAGTATGTGGTGGGAGCCCTACAGATCTTAGAAATGGTCCCAGTAATTCAACCTACCACTCCTACCTTTCAGATGTTTTGCAAATTGCAAAAGCTAATTCGTCAAAGATCGCTACCCTTTTATGTGGGCCATATACGTGCTCACACAGGCTTACCAGGGCCTCTGGCTCAAGGAAACGAGCTTGCTGATTGGGCCACACGTTCTATTCTGATCTCCCAGGTAGAGCTGAACCAAGTAACGGCTGCATGTGAGGCTCATCGCCTTCATCATCTTAATGCGCAAACTTTAAGGCAAAAGTTCTCCATTACCAGAGAACAAGCTAGGGAAATTGTAAAAGGTTGTAAAAATTGCCTGATGCTCCTACCTGAGCCCCATTATGGGGTCAATCCCAGAGGGCTTATACCTGGACAACTGTGGCAGATGGACGTAACCCATGTTCCCTCCTTTGGCAAACTAAAGTTTATACATGTTACTGTAGATACCTTTAGTGGATTTATTTGTGCCTCAGCTCATAGTGGAGAAGCCACCAGGGATGTTATTAATCATATGCTATATGTTTTTACGGTGCTGGGCCAGCCCAAATGTATAAAAACTGATAATGGCCCAGGGTATACTAGTATTAAATTTAAACAGTTTTGTTTACAGTTAGGAATTAGACATACTACTGGAATACCCTATAACCCTCAAGGTCAAGGCATCGTAGAGAGAGCTAACCAAACTCTTAAAAATACTCTCCACAAACTACACTCACAATAAACACCGTTTCCTTTTAAAGGAAACCAAAAGACTCTGCTTTCCCATGCTCTTTTTGTCCTAAACTTCCTGACATTGGATGCTTTTGGGAAATCCGCCGCGGAAAGACATTGGCACCCGGAGACTAGACAAGGATATGCTCAGGCCCTGTGGAAGGACCCAATCACTGGAAAATGGAATGGTCCTGACCCCGTTATTCTTTGGGGAAGAGGGTCCGCATGCATCTATGATTCTAGAGAAAATGGAGCCAGATGGCTACCTGAAAGATTGGTTAAACCCTATGCCACCACCAATAGCCCAGACAAGGGTGACACCAAAACTAATAACCAATGACACTCATTATGTCCAGGTCTTTATCCTGAGACAATGTTTCTCTCTACTTATGTTGCAGCAGAGGAAGAAAAGGATGAGGCGCTTCGCTCCCATCTGCTTGGCCCTGATATTGATGCCTGTCGTTCCTGCCGACTCCAGCCCTCATGCTATTAAGAAGCTCACATGGAGTATTTTTTCTCAAACAGGGGAAGAGGTTTGGAAAATCTCGGCTAACCATGCCCCCTACTCCTGGTGGCCACACTTCACACCAGACTTTTGCCTGCTGGCCGTCGGTACGGACGGTTGGGACATAGCTCATATGACCCCTTCTCAGCTTTCGCAGTACCACTCCGCTGGGCACCAGGTCTTCGGAACCCACAATTTCCACTCCTATCTACCCAGGGGTTCCAGGGTACTTGTTGGGGACGCGCCGGGATGTGCCACAACTACAGCCCGCTGTCGCCTAGCCCAAAGTGATTTTTACGTCTGCCCTAAAGATGGTAGGGACCACTCCACAAGTACCTATTGTGGGGCTATGAGGATTTCTTCTGTGCGCAGTGGGGCTGCGAGACCTCGGGGGCAGCCTATTGGAAGCCCTTTTCCTCCTGGGACCTCATAAAGGTCGATAGAGAATACAGACAGGCCAATCAAAACGGTCACTTTTGTTATACTCAAACTCAGTTCTTTCAAAATGTATTGTCCTTGCCCCTAAACATAACCTTTACTAATAAAGGTAAGCAAGAAAAGGATTGGACCTCTGGCAAAACTTGGGGGCTTCGTTGGTACCTCCCTGGTCCAGACAGAGGAATCACATTTAAGATTGATTAAACTGACTGTCAGTCCCTTGAATCCAATCCCAATAGGGCCAAACCCAGTCCTGACGGAACAAACGTACCAAATAGTTTGGGAGACCCCCAAAAATGTTTCTCCAGCTGACTCGTCCATTCGGACGCTAGTGCCTCCGATCCCCCTTTTTTCGACAACCTCAGCAACCTCCCAACCAATTACAAGAGGTAGACTTCTTGATTTAGTGACAGGAGCCTATATAGCTCTTAATGCCACCAATCCCAACAAAACCCAGGATTGTTGGCTCTGCCTCACCTCTAACCCCCCCTATTATGAGGGCATTGCCTTTTCTGCCAATATTAGTAACTCCTCCTCCCCGAGCCGCAGGTGTCAAGCAGGTTCCCATCGGTTGACGCTTGCTGAAGTTTCTGGAACAGGCCTGTGCCTAGGCTCCGTTCCAAATTCCCACCAGCATCTTTGTAACCATACACAGATGCTCTTTAATGGAAACTACTACCTTGAGCCATCCAGCGGATCTTACTGGGCCTGCAACACAGGACTAACTCCCTGTGTATCCGCCCACATATTCAATAATTCTCACGAGTTTTGTATTATGGTCCAGCTATGGCCTCGTGTTACGTATCATGATGAAGGCTCAGTCATGGAGTTCTTCGAAAAGAGAGGCAGATACCCCCGAGAGCCTATATCTTTGACCATAGCCCTCTTATTGGGCGCTGGAGGTATTGCTGCAGGAATAGGTACAGGGACTACTGCCCTACTACAAAATAACCACCTCTCGCAGCTACAGGCAGCCATGTCCACCGATCTTGAAGCCATAGAAAGGTCCATTTCTGCTCTTGAAAAATCCTTGACTTCACTCTCGGAGGTGGTTTTACAAAACAGGAGAGGCCTCGACTTGCTGTTTCTAAAAGAAGGAGGCTTGTGTGCGGCATTAAAAGAAGAATGCTGCTTCTATGCAGACCATACCGGAGTCGTGCGAGAATCCATGGAAGAGCTGCGCAAATGCTTACATCAGAGGAAAACTGACCTTTCCAGTTGGAGTTCAGGAATTGGAAACTGGCTCAATAATAATCCCCTGATTTCTGTACTGCTCCCTCTCCTTGCCCCCCTCGTTATTTTCCTCCTCCTCCTCACCTTTGGTCCTTGGGCGTTTCAACGGCTGACACAATTTATCAAAAACCAAATTGATTCGGCCCTCTCCAAAACGGTTTCGGTCCAGTACCATCGTCTAGAAACTCAAGATCAGAATGGCAAGGCAGAGCATAGACTCAGATTCGGGGCCCCACGACCAAACCCCCCCTCGGTACAAAGTAGGGAGTTCTCGATGACGGGATTAGTACGGGGCCTGTGCTGGGGGCACAATGTACAGAGGTCGTCCAGACCGGCTCAACATGGCATGTTGCCAGACACAGGGTGCACCCCATACAGCCTAAGACAGAGGCTCTCTATTAGCCAGGCTCGGGTTGGCCATTCTTCTATATAAAGAGAGGGGGAATTGTCGGGGGCCTGAGGCCGATTGGGAGTGCTCTGACCTTCTTAGATAAGTAATCATGCTCTCCCTGGCAACCGATAAGCAGTGGCGCTGGGAAAGCCATGAATTGTATCTTTAGATTGACTTCCTGGAATGTGCTGTCCTGGAACATGTCAAGCTGACCGATTGCTCGATTGGCCGTTGAACCGATACCCACCTTGCTTCAAAACTTTTCTTTACCCCTCCACTCCCTGGGTTACTGCCCTCTTTACCTATAAAAGCTCAAACAAATCTGAGAATAAAGAGACCTTGATGCAATTCAGGCTGACTCTGTCTTTCTTTACGCGCTCGGTCTCCTGACCCTTTTCCCCCTTGGTTCTTTCAGGAGGTGCCCCCTCGAGTCCCACTAAATTACCTGACCTGCTGGACGGGTCAAGTTTGAACTGCCAATTAAGCTGGTGGTAAACCTTTGCCCTAGGTAGTGAAAACAAAGTGTTTGCGCTTTTTGTCAATTCATCCAGCTTGGTGCCATAGAACCCTATGAAGCATTTTAAAAATAGAGGCTTTATACTCAGAAAGAGAATCTAAAAGGCTAGCAGTGAGACACACGTATATGTGACTTAGTTTTTGCTGAGAAATGACATAGTTGTCAGTGTTTCTTCAAGTTCTTGAATTCACTGAGATAGTGCGTTTTGCTTAGAAATCCCGCTTGCGGCGAAATGCCGTGCTTGAGGCCTTCTGAGCACAAACACGTTTTTCTCACAGGCTCAAAATTTCAAAACCCCAAAGTGAAACACGGTAAATGCCACTTAGTTTGAATTGCCAATTCCGCTGGTGGTAAAACTTTTCCCTACCTGTGAATTGAAAGTGTTTGTGCTTTTTGCCAAGTCATCCAACTTGGAGCCACAGCAGCCTGGGAAGCATTTTAGCAATAGGAGCTTTATACACAGAAAGAGAATCTTAAAACCTGGGAGTGAGACATACGTATATGTTACTTAGTTTTTGCTGAGAAATGACATAGTTGTCAGTGTTTCATCGAGAGCTTAAATTCACTGAGAAAGTCTGTTTTGCTTAGAAATCCCCCTTGGGGCGAAATGCCGAGCTTGATGCCTTATGAGCACAGACACGTTTTTCTCACAGGCTCAAAATCTCAAAACCCCAAAGTGAAACACAGGTAAATGTTACTTATTTTGAAATGCCAATTCAGCTGGTGGTAAATCTTTTCTCTACCTGTGAATTGAAAGTGTTTGTGCTTTTTGCCAAGTCATCCATCTTGGAGCCACAGCAGCCTGGAAATCATTTGAGCAATAGAGGCTTTATAAACAGAAAGAGAATCTTAAAGGCAAGCAGTGAGACACACGTACATGTTACTTAGTTTTTGCTGAGAAATGACATAGTTGTCAGTGTTTCATCTGGAGCTTGAATTCACTGAGATAGTGCGTTTTACCTAGAAATCATGCTTGGAGCAAAATGCCGTGCTTGAGGCCTTCTGAGTACAGACATTTTTTCTCACAGGCTCATAAACTTAAAACTCCGAAGAGAAACAAAGGTAAATATTACTTAGTTTGAACTGCAAATTCAGCTTCTGGTAAACCTTTCCCATACCTGTGAATTGCAAGTGTTCGTTCTTTTTGCCAAGTTATCCAGCTTGGAGCCATGGAACCCTATGAAGCATTTTAAAAATAGAGGCTTTATACTCAGAAAGAGAATCTTAAAGGCTAGCAGTGAGACACACGTACATGTTACTTAGTTTTTGCTGAGAAATAACATAGTTGTCAGTGTTTCATCTAGAGCTTGAATTCACTGAGATAGTGCGTTTTGCCTAGAAATCCCGCTTGGGGCGAAATGCCGTGCTTGAGGCCTTCTGAGCACAGACACGTTTTTCACACAGGCTCAAAATCTCAAAACCCCGAAGTGAAACGCAGGTAAATGTTACTTAGTTTGAACTGCCAATTCAGCTGGTGGTAAACCTTTTCCCTAGGTAGTGAATACAAAGTATTTGCGCTTTATCCAAGTCATCCAGCTTGGAGCTAAAGCACCTTGAGAAGTATTTTAGCAATAGAAGCTTTATACACAGAGAGAGAATCTTAAAGACTAGCAGTGAGTCCCATGTATATGTTACTTAGTTTTTGCTGAGAAATGACATAGTTGTCAAGGTTTCATATAGAGCTTGAATTCACTGAGATAGTGCTTTTTGCCAAGAAATGCCGCTTGGGGCCAAATGCCGTGTTTGAGGCCTTCTGAGCACAGACACATTTTTCTCACAGGCTCAAAATTTCAAACCCCGAAGTGAAACACAGGTAAATCTTACTTAGTTTGAAATGCCAATTCCGCTGGTGGTAAATCTGTTCCCTACCTGTGAATTGAAAGTGTTTGTGCTTTTTGCCAAGTCATCCAGCTTGAAGCCACAGAAGGCTGGGAAGCATTTTAGCATTAGTGGCTTTATACACAGAAAGAGAATCTTAAAGGCTAGCAGTGAGACACACGTATATGTTACTTAGTTTTTGGTGAGAAGTGACATAGTTGTCAGTGTTTCATCTAAAGCTTGAATTCACTGAGAGAGTGCGATTTGCATAGATATCCAGCTTGGGGCAAAATGCCGTGCTTGAAGCCTTATGAGCACAGACTCTTTTCTCATAGGCTCAAAATCTCAAAACCCGAAAGTGAAACGCAGGTAAAAGTTACTTAGTTTGTACTGCCAATTCAGCTGGTGGTAAACCTTTTCCCTAGGTAGTGAATACAAAGTGTCTGCGGTTTTTGCCAAGTCATACAGCTTGGAGCCTAAGCACACTGAGAAGCATTTTAGCAATAGAGGCTATATACACACAAAGAGATCCTTAAAGACTAGCAGTGAGACACACGTATATGTTACATAGTTTTTAATGAGAAATGACATAGTTGTCAGTGTTTCATCTAGAGCTTGAATTCACTGAGATAGTGCGTTTGGCCTAGAAATCCCACTTGGGCAAAATGCCGTGCTTGAGACCTTATGAGCACAGACTCGTTTTTCTCACAGGCTCAAAATCTGAAAACCCCGAAGTGAAACACAGGTAAATGTTAGTTAGTTTGAACTGCCATATCAGCGGGTGGTAAACCTTTTCCCTACCTGTGAATTGAAAGTGTTTGTGCTTCGTGCCAAGTTATCCATCTTGGAGCCATAGCAGCCTGGGAAGCATTTCAGCAATAGAGACTTTATGCCCAGAAAGAGAATCTTAAAGCCTAGGAGTGAGACACACGAAGATGTTACTTAGTTTTTGCTGAGAAATGGCATAGTTGTCAGTGTCTCATCTAGAGCTTGAATTCACTGAGACAGTGCGTATTGCCTAGAAATCCCGTTTGGGGCGAAATGCCGTGCTTGAGGCCTTCTGAGCACAGACACGTTTTTCTCACATGCTCAAAAACTCAAAACCCCGAAGTGAAACACAGGGAAATGTTACTTAGTTTGAAATGTCGATTCAGCTCATGGTAAATGTTTTCTCTAGGTAGTGAATAAAGAGTGTTCACGCTTTAGCCAAGTCATCCGGCTTGGAGCCAAAGCAACCTGGGAGGCATTTTAGCAATAGAGGCTTTATACACAGAAAGAAAATCTTAAAGGCTAGCACTAGAAACACGTATATGTTACTTGGTTTATGCTAGAAATGAAATATTTGTTAGTTTTTCATCTAGAGCATCATTCACTGAGATAGTGCGTTTTGCCTAGAAAATCCGCTTGGGGCAACATGCTGTGCTTGATTCCTTATGATCACCGACACCTTTTTCCCACAGGCTCAAAATTCCAAAACCACGAAGTGAAACACAGGTAAAGGTTACTTAGTTTGACCTGCCAATTCAGCTGGTGGTAAACCTTTTCCCTAGGTAGTGAATACAAACTGTTTGTGCTTTTTTCCAAGTCATCCAGCTTGAAGCCAAAGCACAGTGGGAAGCATTTTAGCAATAGAGGCTTTATACACAGAAAGAGAATCTTAAATGCTAGCAGTGAGACACAAGTATATGTTACTTAGTTTGTGCTGAGAAATGACATAGTTGTCAGTGATTCATCGAGAGCTTGAATTCATTAAGGTAGTGCATTTTGTCTAGAAATCCCACTTGGGGCGAAATGCCGTGCTTGAAGCCTTCTGAGTACAAATATGTTTTTTTTTTACAGGCTCAAAATCTCAAAACCCCGAACTGAAACACAGGTAAATCTTACTTAGTTTGAACTGCCAATTCAGCTGGTGGTAAACCTTTTCCTTACCTGTGAATTGAAATTGTTTGTGCTTTTTGCCAAGTCATCCAGCTTGGAGCCACAGCAGTCAGGGAAAGGTCTTAGCAATAGAGGCTTTAGACACAGAAAGAGAATCTTAGAGGCTAGCAGTAGACACACGTATATGTTACTTAGTTTTTGCTGAGAAATGACATACTTGTCAGTGTATCATCTAGAGCTTGAATTCACTGAGACAGTACGTTTTGCCGAGAAATCCCGCTTGGGGCAAAATACCGTGCTTGAGGCCTTCTGAGCACAGACACGTTTTTCTCACAGGCTCAAAATCTCAAAACCCAGAAGTGAAACACAGGTAAATGTTACTTAGTTTGCACTGCCAATTCAGCTGGTGGTAAATCTTTTCCCTAGGTAGGGAATACAAAGTATTTGTGCTTTAGCCAAGTCTTCCAGATTGGAGTCCAAGCACCCTGGGAAGCATTTTAGCAATAGAGGCTTTAAACAGAGGAAGAGATTCTTAAAGTCCACCAGTGGGACACACGTATATGTTACTTATTTTTTGCTAAAAATGACATATTTGTCAGTTTTTCATCTAGAGCTTCAATTCACTGAGATAGAGCGTTTTGCCAAGAAATCCCGCTGGGGGCAAAATGCGGTGCTTGAGGCCTTATGAGCACAGACACGTTTTTCTCACAGACCCAATATCTCAAAATCCCGAAGTGAAATACAGGTAAAGGTTACTTAGTTTGACCTGCCAATTCAGCTGGTGGTAAACCTTTTCCCTAGAGTGTGAATACAAATTGTTTGCGCTTTTTGTAAAGTCATCCAGCTTGGAGCCAAGGCACGGTTGGAAGCATTTTAGCAATAGAGGCTTTATACACAGAAAGAGAATCTTAAAGGCTAGCAGTGAGACACAGGTATATGTTACTTAGTTTTCGCTGAGAAATGACATAGTTGTCAGTGTTTCATCTAGATCTTGAATTCACTAAGATAGTGTGTATTGCCTAGAAATCCTGCTTGGGGTGAAATGCCGTGCTTGAGGCCTTCTGAGCACAGACACTTTTTTCTAAAAGGTCAGAATCTCAAAACCCCGATGTGAAACACAGCTAAATGTTTCTTAGTTTGAAATGCCAATTCAGCTGGTGGTAAATCTTTTCCCTAGGTAGTGAATACAAAGTATTTGCGCTTTAGCAAAGTCATACAGCTTGGAGCCAAAGCACCCTGGGAAGCATTTCAGCAATAGAGGCTTTATACACAGAAAGAGAATCTTAAACGCTAGCAGTGAGATACACGTATATGTTACTTTATTTGCTGAGAAATGACATAGTGGTCAGTGTTTCATCTTAGCTTGAATTCACTGAGATAGTGCGTTTTTCCTAGAAATCCCGCTTTGGACGAAATGCCGTGCTTGTGGCCTACTGAGCACAGAAACGTTTTTCTTTCAGGCTCAAAATCTCAAAACCCCGAAGTGAAACAAAGGTAAATGCTACTTACTTTGAACAGCCAATTCAGCTGGTGGTAAATTTTTCCCTAGGGAGTGAATACAAAGTGTTTGCCATTTTTATCAATTCATCTATCTTGGAGCCAAAGCACCCTGGGAAGCATTTTATCAATAGGGGCTTTATACAAGAAAGAGAATCTTAAAGGCTAGCAGTGAGACACACGTATATGTTACTTAGTTTTTGCTGAGAAATGACACAGTTGTCAGTTTTTCATCTAGACCTTGAATTCACTGTGATAGTGCGTTTTGCCTAGAAATCCCATTTGGTGCGAAATGCCGTGCTTGAGGCCTTCTGAGTACAGACATGTTTTTCTCACAGGCTCAAAATCTCAAAACCCCGAAGTGAAACAAAGGTAAGTATTACTTAGTTTCAACTCTCAATTCAGCTTATAATAAACATTTTCCCTACTGGTGAATTGAAAGTGTTTGTGCTTTTTGCAAAGTTATCCAGCTTGAAACCATAGCAGCCTGGGAAGCATTTTAGCAATAGAGGCTTTATGCACAGAAAGAGAATCTTAAAGCTTAGGAGTGAGCCCCACGTACATGTTTCTAGTTTTTGCTGAGAAATTACATATTTGTCAGTGTTTTATCTAGACCTTGAATTCACATAGATAGTGCCTATTGCCTAGAAATCCCGCTTGGGGCAAAATGCCGTGCTTGAGGCCTTCTGAGCACAGACACGTTTTCCTCACAGGCTCAAAAACTCAAAACCCCGAAGTGAAACACAGGTAAATTTTACTTAGATTGAAATGCGAATTCAGTGGAGGTAAATCTTTTCCCTACCTGTGAATTGAAAGTGTTTGTGCTTTTTGCCAAGTCATCCAGTTTGGAGCCATAGCAGCTTGGGAAGCATCTTAGCAATAGTGGTTTTATACACAGAAAGAGAATCTTAAAGGCTAGCAGTGAGACACACAGATATGTTACTTAGTTTTTGCTGAGAAATGACATAGTTGTCAGTGTTTCATCTAGAGCTTGAATTCATTAAGGTAGCGCGTTTTGTCTAGAAATCCCACTTAGGGGGAAATGCCGTGCTTGAGGCCTTCTGAGTACAGACACGTTTTTCTCACAGGCTCAAAATCTCAAAACCCCGAAGTGAAACACAGGTGAATCTTACTTAGTTTGAACTGCCAATTCAGCTGGTGGTAAACCTTTTCCCTACCTGTGAATTGAAAATGTGCTTTTTGCCAAGTGTTTCAGCTTGGAGCCACAGCAGCCTGGGAAGCATTTTAGTAGTAGAGGCTTTATACACAGTGAGAGAATCTTAAAGGCTGGCAGTGAGACACACGTATATGTTACTTAGTTTTTGCTGAGAGATGACACAGTTGTCAGCTTTCATCTAGAGCTTGAATTCACAAAGACAGTGTGTATTGCCTAGAAATCCTGCTTGGGGCGAAATGCCATGCTTGAGGCCTTCTGAGCACAGACAAGTTTTTCTCACAAGGTCAAAATCTCAAAACCCCTTGTGAAACACAGCTAAATGTTACTTAGTTTGAAAGGCCAATACAGCTGGTGGTAAATCTTTTCCCTAGGTAGTAAATACAAAGTATTTGCGCTTTAGTAAAGTCATACAGCTTGGAGCCAAAGCACCCTGGGAAGCATTTTAGCAATAGAGGCTTTAAACACAGAAAGAGAATCTTAAAGGCTAGCAGTGAGATACACGTATATGTTGTTTATTTGCTGAGAAATGACATAGTTGTCAGTGTTTCATCTAGCTTAAATTCACTAAGATAGTGCGTTTTGCCTAGAAATCCCGCTTTGGACGAAATGCCGTGCCTGTGGACTACTGAGCACAGAAACGTTTTTCTATCAGGCTAAAAATTTCAAACCCCGAAGTGAAACAAAGGTAAATGCCACTTTCTTTGAACTGCCAATCCAGCTGGTGGTAAATTTTTCCCTAGGGAGTGAATACAAAGAGTTTGCCCTTTTTGTCAATTCATCTATCTTGGAGCCAAAGCACCCTGGTAAGCATTTTATCAATAGAGGCTTGATACACAGAAAGAGAATCTTAAAGACTAGCAGTGAGACACACGTATATGTTACTTAGTTTTTACTGAGAAATGACATAGTTGTCAGTGTTTCATCTAGAGCTTGAATTCACTGATACTGCGTTTTGCCTTGAAATCCGCTTCTGGCGAAAATCGTGGTTGAGGCCTTCTGAGCACAGACACGTTTTTCTCAGAGGCGCAAAATCTCAAAACCCCGAAGTGAAACAAAGGTAAATGTTACTTACTTTGAACTGCCAATTCAGCTGGTGGTAAACCTTTTCCCTAGAGTGTGAATACAAATTGTTTGCGCTTTTTGTAAAGTCATCCAGCTTGAAGCCAAAGCGTCCTGGGAAGCATTTTAGCAATAGAGGCTTTATACACAGAAAGAGAATCATAAAGGCTAGCCATGAGACACACGTATATGTTACTTAGTTTTGGCTGAGAAATGACATAGTTGTCAGTGTTTCATCTAGACCTTGAATTCACATAGATCGTGTGTATTTCCTAGAAATCCCGCTTGGGGCGAAATGCCGTGCTTGAGGCCTTCTGAGCACAGACACGTTTTCCTCACAGGCTCAAAATCTCAAAACCCCGAAGTGAAACACAGGTAAATGTTACTTAGATTGAAATGCGAATTCAGCTGGAGGTAAATCTTTTCCCTACCTGTGAATTGAAAGTGTTTGTGCTTTTTGCCAAGTCATCCAGTTTGGAGCCACAGCAGCCTGGGAAGCATCTTAGCAATAGTGGTTTTATACACAGAAAGAGAATCTTAAAGGCTAGCAGTGAGACACACGTATCTGTTACTTAGTTTTTGCTGAGAAATGACATAGTTGTCAGTGTTTCATCTAGAGCTTGAATTCATTAAGGTAGTGCGTTTTGTCTAGAAATCCCACTTTGGGAGAAATGCCGTGCTTGAGGCCTTCTGAGCACAGACACGTTTTCCTCACAGGCTCAAAATCTCAAAACCCCGAAGTGAAACACAGGTAAATTTACTTAGATAGAAATGCGAATTCAGCTGGAGTTAAATCTTTTCCCTACCTGTGAATTGAAAGTGTTTTTGCTTTAACGAAGTCCTCCAGCTGGAGCCAAAGCACCCTGGGAGCATTTTAGCAATAGAGGCTTTATACACAGAAACAGAATTTTAAAGGCTTACAGTGAGACACACGTATATGTTAGTTTTTGCTAGAAATGACATATTTGTCACTTTTTCATCTAGAGCTTCAATTTACTGAGATAGCGCGTTTTGCCTAGAAGTCCCGCTTGGGGCAAAATACTGTGCTTGAGGCTTTCTGAGCACAGACACTTTTTCTCACAGGCTCAAAATCCAAAACCCAGAAGTGAAACACAGGTAAATGTTACTTAGTTTGAACTGCCAATTCAGCTGGTGGTAAATCTTTTCCCTATGTAGTGAGTACAAAGTGTTCGCATTTTTTGTGTTTCATCCAGCTTTTAGCCACAGCAGCCTGGTAAGCATTTTAGCAATAGAGGCTTTATGCACAGAAAGAGAATCTTAAAGGTTAGCAATGAGTCACACGTATATGTTACTTAGTTTTTGCTGAGAAATGACATAGTTGTCAGTGTTTCGTCTAGAGCTTGAATTCACTGAGATAGTGCGTTTTGCCTAGAAATCCCACTTGGGGCGAAATGCCATGCTTGAGGCCTTCTGAGTACAGACAAGTTTCTCTCACAGGTTCAAAATCTCAAAACCTCGAAGTGAAACGAAGGTAAATGTTATTTGGTTTGAACTTCCATTTCAACTGGTGGTAAAGCTTTTCCCTACCTGTGAATTGAAAGTGTTTGTGCTTCTTGCTAAGTTATCCAGCTTGGAGCCATAGCAGTCTGGGAAGCATTTTAGCAATAGAGGCTTTATGCACAGAAAGAGAATCTTAAAGCCTAGGAGTGAGACACAGGAATATGTTACTTAGTTTTTGCTGAGAAATGACATAGTTTTCAGTGTTTCATCTAAAGCTTGAATTCACTGAGATAGTGCGTTTTGCCTAGAAATCCCTCTTGAGGTGAAATGCTGTGCTTGAGGCATTCTGATCAAAGAACGTTTTTCTCACAGCCTCAAAATCTCAAAATCTCGAAGTGAAACACAGGTAAATGTTACTTAGTTTGAACTGCCAATTCTGCTGGTGGTAAATCTTTTCCCTACCTGTGAATTGAAAGTGTGTGTGCTTTTTGCCAAGTCATCCATCTTGGAGCCACAGCAGCCTGGGAAGCATTTTAGCAATAGAAGCTTTACACAGAAAAAGAGAATCTTACAGGCTAGCCGTGAGACACACGTATATGTTACTTATTTTTTGCTGAGAAATGACACAGTTTTCAGTATTTCACCTAGATCTTGAATTCACTGAGATAATGTGTTTTGCCCAGATTTCCGCTTGGGGCGAAATGCCGTGCTTGAGGCATTCTGAACACAGACACGTTTTTTCACAGGCTCAAAACCTCAAAACCCCGAAGTGAAACACAGGTAAATGTTACTTAGTTTGAACTGCCAATTCAGCTTGTGGTAAACGTTTTCTATAGGTAGTGAATACAAAGTTTTTACGCTTTTTGTGAAGTCATCCAGCTTGGAGCCACAGCACCCTAGGACGCATTTTAGCAATAGATCCTTTATACACAGAAAGTGAATATTAAAGTCTATCAGTGAGACACACCTATATGTTACTTAGTTTTTGCTGAGAAATGACATAGTTGTCAGTGTTTCATCTAGAGCTTGAATTCACTGTGTTAGTGCGGTTTGCCAGGAAATCCCACTTGGTGCGAAATGCACTGATTGAGGCGTTCTGAGCACATTCATGGTTTTCTCACAGGTTCAAAATCTCACACCCCAAAGTGAAACACAAGTAAATGTTACTTAGTTTGAACTGCATATTCAGTTAGTGGTAAATCTTTTTTTTAGGTAGCATTTTAGCAATAGAGGCTTTATACACAGAAAGAGAATCTTAAACGCTAGCAGTGAGACACCTGTAAATATTACTTAGTTTGAAGTGCAAATTCAGCTGGTGGTAAAGCTTTTCCCACAGAGTGAATTGAAAGTGTTTGGGCTTTTTTCCAAGTCATCCAGCTTGGAACCAAAGCACCCTAGGAAGCATTTTAGCAATAGAGGCTTTATACACAGAAAGAGAATCTTAAAGGCTAGCAGTGAGACACACGTATATGCTACTTAGTTTGTGCTGAGAAATGACATAGTTGTCATTTTTTCATCTAGAGCTTGAATTCACTGAGTTACTGCGTTTTGCCTGAAATCCCGCTTGTGGAGAAATGCAGTGCTTGAGGCCTTCTGAGCACAGACACGTTTTTCTCACAGGTTCAAAATCTCAAAACCCCAAAGCGAAATACAGATAAATGTTACTTAGTTTGAACTGCATATTCAGCTGGTGGTAAATCTTTTCCCTACGTAGTGAATTCAAAGTGTTTGCACTTTTTGCCCATTCATCCTTCTTGGAACTTAAGCACCCTAGGGAGCTTTTAGCAATAGAGGCTTTATACACAGAAAGAGAATCTTAAAGGCTAGCAGTGAGACACACGTACATGTTACTTAGTTTTTGCTGACCCCTGTGGCTTAGGAGTCCGCTGGCTGGCAGTGGAAGCAGGCCGGCAGCCCACGAGGAGGCTCAACTTCCGAATGCCCTCGGGCACATGGGGCCTTGGGTGCGACTGCGATGTCAGGGTGCCGACCGTGGCACCCGACATCAGCTGGGCCCTTGGCTTGTCTTTCTCCCTTTCTTGGAGCCTTGCTCATTCCCTCCATATCCCTGGAAGCCTGGAAGGCCAGATGCCACAGTGAAAAGTGGGACCCTCGGGTCCTTGATTTTAGTCTCCGGGTCTGGCAGCTGATGTGTGGGCCAAACTGGCTCGGCAGGAGACCGCCAAAGGCCTCATCCTGCTCCCGCTTCTGGGTCTCGATTCAGTAGCACACCTTCTGAAAGCATCAGCCAGTCTAGCCAAAAAAGCCTGCAGGATCGTGGCGCCACCAAGCCACTCTTCTTCAGCCGTTTTTCATTGACTGGCTGAACGATGGCCCTTTCCTTGTCCTGAAGGAGGCTGGGAATCCTACGGCTCCTGTCCTAGGACCAGAGTCTTGGAGTTGTGAAGCCCTCTGGGGTCACACCAGTGTTAGGGTCCCACAAGAGCCCACTCGCTTTTACAGATTTGAAGGGAGGGCCTCCCCGGTAGTGCAACGAGTTAAGCCAGCACTCAGAAGCTAGGCAGAGCCACTGCAGCACGAGGTGCTTACCTGACCTGCCTGGGAGATTCCCACGTGGTGCAGCAGACCTCTCCTGTCTCGCCCGCTGCTACCCTTGGCAGGGGACTTCAGTCGAGAGCTGCCTGTTCTGCTCCACACTCTGTCTCTGGTGAATCCACTCATCATTCCACACCTCTGGCCTACACCCCAGCTGCTAGGTATAAATAAATACGTCTTGGAAGAAAAGAGAGGAGAAGTCTGCTGTATTTTCAGAACAATCTCAACACATGTCATTCACCTGGAAAAGGTGCAACAGTTCCTCTGTGCTATCACTAGGCCCAAATGGTCTCAGTCTGTTTCTCACCACGGCAACAGTTTTGATCGGCTGTCTTAACAGTCCTTTACGGACAAAACTTCCACTCTTTCAGAATGAATTTGTTATGGAACTGACAAACTTACGGGTCTTGGCAAAACACTTGGCATCGGAGAGTGACAAGGATTTTGAAGGGTGGGTCTCTGTGTTTGGACAAGTTTTAGCAACGCGAATTGAATGCGTTTTTTTTTTTCCAGGTAACCAGCGGATAGTCTTTAGGACGTGCATTAGGTGACATGATCTGAAATTTTAGTTTCCGTACAATAAGGAGGAAAATGTCAACTGGAGAGCTGAGTCGCGCTCCATCAGGTGACTTTGAGTGCTCAACAAATTTTCATTCCTAGACATAGCAGAAGCTTAGTCTGATACGAGATTTCACCACCATTTGCACAATGATGTGGAGGACAGAGTTATGATACAGACACCGAGGGGAACTTTAGTTTGTCTGAGGATAAGAAGTTCAAACGACAGAGTTGCAGAGGAAACAATTTCAGATACCAGAGTTCTTGCAGGCAAGCACAAGGTAGATTCGGGTGAGCAAGAAAAGTCAGAGAAACCGAACGAAATATGGATTCCTTGTACACAGGTCAGTCTCAGCAACTCCTCCCTGCAGCTTAGAAACCATCTCGATGTCTGTGTGTGTGTGTTGGTGGGTTTTGCTAAGCCCAAGGAAGGAAAAATCAATGAGGGTGCTTACCTGGGGCACAAAGGAACTTCTGGCAGGGAAAGGGAATCGTGGATTAGTCTTTTTAGAAAAGAACTTCATCAAAAGAATTTCATGTACACACACAAACACACACACACACACGCAAGCACACACGCACACACACACTTTCCATTTATGTCTGTTAACGGAGACCGGCCAATTGCTCTTTTTGAACAACTTCAAGTTGTTGTTTTTGGTCTTTGTTTGTGTGTGTGTGTGTGTGTGTGTGTTTCAATTCACTACCTGGGTGAAAGATTTACCACCGGCTGCATTTGCAGTTCTAACTAAGTAACATTTACCTGTGTTTCACTTCGGGGTTTTGAGATTTTGAACCTGTGAGAAAAATGTGTCTGTGTTCAGATCGCCTGAAGCAGTGCATTTCGCACCAAGCGGGATTTCTAGGCAGACCGCATTAACACAGTGAATTC